>CM022539.1:7312685-7620871 GCA_012273795.1 Dendrolimus punctatus
ATCAAAATAAGATTGATTAACATTATTATCCTTTGTAGGCATAGTATTTATAATGTATATAAAATTGTATACTTTTTGTGTTAATTTTTAATTAATATATATATAATAATGGAACCTAAAATAAAACACCTGTTTTACGTTTGAATCACAACCAACTCAATTTTCTTACATTTATCATAAAACGAAAACCAAGTATCCATTATTACAATACCAATAAACAAGTATTTAATCCATAACAATAATATTTAAATATAAACTTTACTGAATATAATCAATTTAATAATCAGACCAAAAATGTTTGACATATGAGTTTACGCTCTAAATAATACGACCATGTCACCAAAATGAGACGGGTTCGCTGATGGACCATCAAAAACCTTTACGCTCAGACGAAATTCTGTCGAAAAGCTTTAGATATGATTTCTTTCCTTTCGTGAGATTTTCGTTTTCTTACTTCGAATGTTATTTTGTACTCCCAAATAGTTTCTTACTTCGAGTAAAGTGAAATACTTCAAATGATTTTGATTGCTTCTTTCTTTTAATAGTATCAGTACTTTCACAGAAATAAACTTAGCATCTTAGAGCTTTAAACATTTGCGTTACATTGTAATGCTGGGGGTTCAAACCCCTGTCCAAGAAAAACGCACTGCTTTAGAAATTTCTCTTACCTATTTGACTAATATGTTGTAATTATTAGCATATGATATCGACGGAAGAAAGTCTCGTTTAAATCGGGACAGCGAGATTATTGATGACTGAAAGTCACACTCATAGTCCACCTGCCTTGATGAGCGTATCGGGTATAATGTCCTCTATCGTAAATAGAAGGCACGAATCCAGCTGTGGAATATTTAAAGGAACAAACTCATTGATTTGGTGTAATAAAACTTGAAGCAAAAACAGCAATTGATTTAAATATACAGTTCCCTTATTGACTACTATTGTTCTTTTACCTCAAGTATAGTCAAGCTAGCAAACAGTTAATTCAATTATTCATGAAGTTATTGTATAATTAAATTGCCTATATGAAATATTATGTAAATATGTATAATTTTATTATCTCTTTCCGATTAGAATGCCTCAAATCTAGCGCTGTTATCGCCGCCATCGTTAGCTCGCAGAAGATCATCAGTGATGTTCAGTGACACTGTACTGCTCCATGCACCAAATGCTCCCCATGTCGCTCACCCGCACAATGTTTGCTCGTCTGAAAAAATGACTCAAACAGGTGAAGTACTTACTTTAGTTAATATAAAATTAGACTATCGCCCATATTTGTGATTGTAAAATTTGAATTCATTAATTAACTGGATCCTAGTAAACATTTTAACTTCATTATCTGATTTCTACAAACAGTGAAACAATGGACATTAACATATCCAAATTAGCACAATGCTCACTGAATAGAATCCATTTGCTTAATCAAACCAAACTACTATATAATACTTCAAACATTAATAACTTGCTTAATATAATAATCATACAATTTTATACTAAAGGCTACTTTTTCAATCATCAGGTAAAAGTTGTTGGTTGTTATCAGAATCAAAATGATTATGTACTAGTATTAATTTCAGTTGTTTCATTTTGATGTTTAATTATATAATAATTTAATATTAAATAACTTTTATCTGATGTTTAAAATTCTCCCTAAACCTATCGACTAATTTCAGCGTAACTTTTGACTAATTACTTTCTTTGTTCTAATACATCAATTTTTAACTAATATCTGTATACTAATGAACAGTTTCAATGGCAAACCATAGAAAAAAGGCTAAAGACGTTTCCTAATAAAAATTTAATCAAGTATTAAACAATAATTGAAATGATTTATAGATTCATTGAATCAACGTGACTGGCTAAAGAGCCAAAGTGGTGAGTCTAGAGACGGTAGATCTAGACGGTGCTATTAGACGGGCATGTGCAATGTTATCTCGACTTCTCGCTTCTTTTCACTATCCTTTTATAGTAATACGCAAAGATCGCATTAGGAATCTCTCCTAACGGATAAAATGTTTACTAACTTTGATTTTTGCTTATTCTTTTTCAACATAGGATTAGAGATCCTCCTTTAACATTTGTTTTATGTATAAATCTATAATCTTCTTTGACTGATCTTTATTTCACTTGAAAGCTTCTTAATGAAATTGTTATTGATTATGACTTAGCGCTCAAAAAAATTGTACGCTTTTTCTCTAAAGTATACATTTAATGCTGTTAACAATACAATTTCTTAATTATATTTGATCAAAATATACTAAAAGGAAGCTTTCAAATGTGTTAGACACGATTTTATATGAACAGCACAATAGAATTGTAGTCATCACGATTATGATAATTTGGCGGCGTAGAATTCGACCTGCCGACAGGCGATACAGCGGAAGACCGTGCTGCTGCAGGAGGAACCATGTCGTGTCAGGAGTTGTTGGCGTTGTCCGGAGCATTATCAGCTGCGTTACCTACAGGGCAAGTCGCTTTGGATTCCTTCTTCGAAGAATTGACTAAGGGTATCAGCAAGAGAGCTGGAGAAGAAAAAGTTGATACTAAGGTAAGGTTTATTAAATTAAATTTCATAAGGATCAATCTTCAATACTTACAAAACTGTTTGATTTTAAAGTGGTGAATGAAGTTTAGGCCCTATTGGTTCTGTTGCTAAGTAATTAATTGTGTGCTTATAATATGTATTATTTTTTATGTACCTGTGTATTTTTCAGAACCTTAAACACTACTTATAATTTACACGTCAAAACGTTTTATTATTCATATATAAGAATTAACTGCGAAGTATAAATGACTTACAATATAAATACTATAAGATGGATTGGATATAATATTTCTATAAATATTATTATTAATAATAATATTTATTTTCTTTCAAATGTAACTACTTCAGATAACTACGCACAAATAGAATATTTATAGAATTTCAACAGCTCCCTGAGCTACGAGCCCGAAGCTTATTCAAGGAAATCCAGTATTTGTAGCAAAAATTAGGAATGTCTTATTTACTTTGTCGCACTGCTGCTGCATTTTATTCGTTTTTCCTACAGACAATAGAAATAGATGACTTCTCCTGTTGTGCCGACTTATTAGCCGCAGAAGCAGCAGCCAAAGAGACTAAAAAAAGTCGTTTTAATAATGCTTGTTCACTGTTTTGGCGAAGGATAGCAAAATTCTTTAGTAAATTAAGAAAAAATATTAAGAATATTGTGGACCATAAATATTTTCAACAGGGTAAGTTTTTACTCTACAATGCTGTCTTACATATTAAACATAGATATAGACTTTTTATTTGTAAAAAATTTAAAGATGGACGATAGCGAATGGCCTGGTCTGTTTTTTCCATTGGATATGCATCAGTTATTAAGAAAATTGCTGAATTTGGTATTATATGTATTGAATAAACATGATGCATGTAGTAATCATTTCTGAAAAATGGAATGTCTAACTAAGTACAGAAGTGAGACATCTATGACCTGACATTTTTAAAGTTTTCGATATCAATACAAAATCTCGCACTTCATAATTATGTAGAAAGATAGATAGATAACACTTTATTGCTCACCAAATACACAATTTCAAAATATACAATTACAATATTGTCATGGTAGAAACAAAAGGCGGCCTTATCGCTGAAAGCAATCTCTTCCAGGCAACCTAACTTTATTACTTTATGATACGCCTGTATCCCGATATATTATGTAGAGCACGATAGCTTGTTCGAATGAACGATACATTATTGCAAAAACTAAAATTTTCAACCAAAATACTGTCCTACTAAAAAAACTTACAATCTCTCTGATGAAACAAGTCGTAAAATTATTTAATGACAAAATATTGAGGTGAAATATATCGATGTGTTGAACTAAAAAATTATTCAAAATTGAGAAAAACATTGATTTGTTATCTTCAAAAAGATTTGCTGAAAAAATATTTTTTCAGTTAATACCCTCTTAATCTAGAATTCTGATCTACTATTATATTACGTATGAAAGCATTACAAAACTAACGAATTGAATGCAAATTGTAAATTGATTCATCCTTCGCCAGGTATTCTATTGGCCATATTAATCAACACTCTATCAATGGGTATTGAATACCATAATCAGCCCGAAGAGCTTACGGTAATAGTTGAAATCAGCAACGTTGTATTCTCTGCCATATTTGCGGTTGAAATGGTTCTCAAAATCATTTCTGAGGGGCCATTCAAGTACATTTCTAACGGATTCAACGTCTTCGACGGAGTCATTGTTATTCTCAGGTGAGTTCCTGCAAAGTGCGAATATTATGTTGTAATAAAGCAATAACAATTCGCTCTTTACAAACGCCGGATAGCGTGCCGAATACTGAATAGAGTTGTGTAGGTAAAAATTATAGCTCCAAATTCACTCATGATTTTGTACATGTTTCGAATTTTATTTGTTTGTTTGTATTATTGCTAGAGTATATAAGACAGGCTGAGAGCCCATTTGATGGAAAATGGTTACCGTCGCCTATGAACATTTGCGACAAAAGAGGCAAATATATACCTGATAATGCTAATATTAAACGAATCAACCAAATGAAACTAATTTGGTTAAAATGCCACTGACCTTAAAGGTCCAGCGCGATATTTATTTATACAATTTTTTGTTTATATGAAAATTTCTTGTTGGTTCATCCAAATTGAAAGAGAAATGAACCGTCCAATATCGGTTGAATTTGTATCACACATTATATACCTTACTGTGTATTATTTTACCTTTAATAGAAAATTAATATTAATTGGAATTTATGTCCGAATCTAACGGTGCTGGTAAGACATATCAATTGATAGTAAGATATAAAAACCCGGAATATATTGGAAGGAGTTATGCAAACCGGAACTTTGGCAGAATCAAGTAAAAAAGTAGTCCCAAATCATGCGTTTTGTAAGTGTTGAATTTGGAAATTCCAATAAAATTGATTATCCAACATTTTTTTTACTAAACAGTTTTCTCTGGTCGGTTCTACACGGGTTATTTAAAACATCTTAATTATGTCAAAACTGGCATTCGGTTTATTTAAACCCAGCCTTACACCTGTAAGTTTTAGTCGTTTAAGTCTCTAAGGTCAAGCACGCACTACAATTTATCGATACCGGATTCAGCTGTGAAAGGATGATCCCGAAACGGAGAAATCGTAGTGCGAGTTTAGCATTAGAGGCTTACGTGAACGACATTTACAGGTATAAGGAACTACGTCAAATAATAACTGGTATATGTGGATGTGCTTATTTACTATATTTAATTTCATTTTATATGTCAATAGTGCATTTGAACTTGCGCAAAGTTTGGGACACGATAAAGACTTAGCTGGCAGCTCTGGACTCTCAGTACTACGCACATTCCGGCTTCTTCGTATTCTAAAACTGGTACGATTTATGCCCAACTTGCGACGGCAATTATTCGTCATGCTGAGGACAATGGACAACGTCGCAATTTTCTTCTCACTACTCGTCCTCTTCATCTTCATATTTAGGTAACTATATTTAATATACTTAAGGGACAAGTTATTACATATTTTGATTTCATCATTTTAAAATTTGTTTGATAAAATAAATTAACCATATTAAATAAAATATAGTTTAAATAAATGATTTAATAAAATGATTTTAAAAATTGCACTAATTTAAACAATTATTATTGCCTTTGATTTTATTATTTTCATACGTAATGTTATTTCAAAGGTCTGTCATTTCTCAAGGAACTTGCTTAAACTATTAGCAGTTCTAAAATATTTATTAAACAAGAATGTCAAGAATATCTATCTTTTCAAATCTCTTTTATAACTTTCAAAAAGCTTGTAATTTTAATAAAATAACATTAATTTTATAAAGCTACTCTTATCACCCTCAATTCTTTTTAAATCGACGCCTTAATTTTCAAAAATATAGCATAGATCAGTAGACTAAATGAATCCATACTATCGCTTACAGGTTTCTGAATTCGTTTTCTTTTAATTCTTCTATAAACCAAGAAGAGTTCTCAAATGTCCAATAATAAGAAATTTTGAACTTTAAACCTAACTATCATACCCGTATCCCTAACCTGTGCACTAACTGTGAGTGATGTCCCCTATTTTCTTTCCGATTTGGTCCTTATATGTCTACCATTTCTGTCTGCGACATTCAACTTACTACACAATGCCACTATCCACACTCTTTACAACTTTTTCTCTTCTATTTATTACCTCTTTTTTAACCATAGTGTCTTTCACGCTTTTGTGCTTTTCGTCCACTTCAGTTCTTTTTACACCTGCACTAAATCACTCATATATTTAGTCAACATCAACACATTATTTATCCTTCGTCTATATGTATCCCCTTTTTCTGTGTGTGTTTGGAAAGGATACTATTGGAATGGTATTCTTTATATCTGTATTTGATCTAATCGTATATTGCGTGGTAACGTTCAGCATCCTCGGTATGAACATCTTCGGGTGCAAATTCTGCGACAAAGACGAGCATGGCGACCAAGAGTGCGACAGAAAAAACTTTGATACGCTCTTGTGGGCCTTTGTCACGGTGTTTCAGGTATTCAACATTTTAAATTAAAATACCTAACAGACAATCCAGAAACAGACTGAACTTGCAACATTTACTAAACGCTTCCCACGGGTCCGTCAGCAGTCAACACTCACAGTATGACAATCCCATTAACAGAAGATTGTCTTTGTGAAGGCTAATCGACTAACCACGCGAGTACACAAACTACCGTCCGCCTTGCTGCAATATATTCTCTTCAATAATGCCTTAAAATTGAAACTTCAATTCACTTTTGCGATGCTTTAATAATTATAGCAATTATTTATATAGGAAGAACTTATCTTGCAGCAACGTGTATTGATAAACAAGCGTTCAGTCGCGTAACCGCTACCCTAGAACCCGCGTAGTGTGAGACATAGTATCATTCGTAACAAACTGATCCAAAACCATTTAGTGTCACGTTCACCATGTTGTTCCGTACAGTATTCTCGTCAGAAGCTGTCGAGAGCACATTTCCTAGACAGTGAGCTTGGTTGAGTAGTAGGTTAGCTTGAGGTCGTTTGGAAGCCGAGTCGTGGGGTACCTGTTCGTCAGTTCCTCTTCTCCTACTTTTACAGCTGCACTCAATTTATGATGTATATCTATCACTTTGCATGCTTGCTTTTTTATTATTTGATATTGTTCTTATTGAACAAGATCACAAAATTTGAGAAACAAAGAATTTTATTGTTACTACTTCCTTTCTATATTACTGAAACAATTTGGTAACTACTCCATTAAAATGTTCACAGATTTTGTGATCTACCCCAGCATCCCCGTTTTAACTTCAGTAACATTCTAATTTTCAATTACTTTCCCTGTTCTTGAACTCTCAACTTTCACTTTATTAACACTGAGTAAATTGGCCCTCTCGTTTAATTTTCCTTATTCTCTTGTTACATCTGCATCTCACAGGATAAATTTATAAATTAATGCATCGTTATAATTTGAATGATATTGCCACAAGTAATTTTAATGGAACAATATGAATGAAAGTTTTCTTCAATTTATCTTTCAAAAAGCACTTTACGTTTGCCTTTTTACTCTTCCATGTTATTTTAATTGCATTTTATATTTAATATTATAATCATGAGGCAGTAAAACAAGAATGAATAATTAATATTTGTTTTAAATTTATTGATGAACATAATTGCACTTAATAACACGATGTTAATTACAGTATTCAAATAATTTAGATATATTAACAAACCCGTTGGTGGTAGCGTTCCAACGTCGATAACACTGCTTAACCATTTAAGCTTTTAACTGTAAATTGTTTATAGTCACCGTTTTATCTCTTATTTCAAGTAAAGAAAGCAGTTTCATGAAATATGTCTAATCTTACGGTTCATGTAGAATTACTAACACACAATTGATTTTATATATTTTGTTTATAGTAGCACGAAAATGTAAGTATACAAATCTTTTATCACTGTAATATTAACAATAGTAGTATTTTGAAAGATCACAGTCCGTAACATTAGTAATATTTCTTTGAAGCCTTTCGGGGAGGTTGCAGTGTTACCGTCGCGTACGCGTTTAAGTGTCGTCGGGATGACTCGGTCGCGGCGTGTGCGCATAGTATTTTCTTTTTCTTTCATTTTTTCATCGGCCCCGCGACGCGCAGTATTCTGGGCATGTATCTATTCGGTGGTAAGTTTTGCAAGTACGTCGAAGACAATGGCGCCGAGCGAGACTGTACCTGTCCCGAAATCGTCTCTCACCATCCGAAGTGTGAATGCGACAGGAAACATTTTAATAACATACTATGGGCAACAGTCACAGTGTTCCAGGTAAGCCTTGAGCCGATACAAGTACATAGGTCTATAGTCGGTTTATTTGCGATCCCGTATGAATAATGTTTTAGAAAATAGAGGTCGCGTATTTCTCGTAACTATCAGCCCAAATTTGAATATTATCTTCTTTGACTACATCACTAAGGTTATCAGATAAGAAAACTATTTTGTCTATAAGTGTAAATGATATAAATTCATGTACATTTCTTGGCACATGCGAGAGATTCGCCGTAATCATTAGCTTATACTAGACTTAGTGCATTGTACGGAACGCGCTGTAGTTTGTTGCATCTTGCTTGAGTAGAGTAGCTATAGGTTATGCTGGACCCTTATGCTTGTGTACTCAACCGCCGTCTGTGTTCCCTTCATTCCCTTGTATTAGTGTACACTAACACAATTACATGACACTTGTATACACTAACACGCTGATTACTAACAAAATGATTTTGTGTTTATTTACTTTAATTTGTTGAAATTGAAATTAGTTAACATTTTATTACAAACACCAAATAAGCACAACTTAAATACAATGACAGCACACCTTGCTTATTTTCATTTATTAAAGAGAATTAAATATTTAAAGAATATATGTTGATGTGGTAGAGAGGTTTGCACGCACGATTTGAGTCCTCATTTTAACGCGAACATTTCAGGTGTTGACTCAAGAAGATTGGAATGTTGTGTTGTTTAATGGAATGGAAAAAACAAGTCATTGGGCTGCATTATATTTTGTAGCACTTATGACATTTGGTAATTATGTGCTATTTAACTTGTTAGTCGCCATACTTGTCGAAGGTTTTAGTTCTGAGGTGAGTTATATATATTTAATTATATTTAACTTCGTGGATGGATGTATGAATAAGTTCTCATGTGTTATCAAATATTTTAGCGAAATGAGAGAAGGGAACGCGAGCAACGCGAACTGGCGAAATCAAAGTTATCTAGCGAATGTTTCTCAGAAAATCATGAATTACAATATGATGAGTCAAATTCCGGATCACATTCCAGTGACAGCTTTTCCCAGGTAACAATTTTCTATTTTGTAATTGATACCTTTATTGTATTCGATAAAGGCTATATCAGTGTTTTGCTCGCGTATACTTTGGTTTACAACCCGTAGGAACTCTTACATTTTCTGGTATGAAGTGCAACATAAGCACATTATCGATTCCGAATAAAACTGGAGGCTGCTAATTTTTTTCTTATATTACATTTATGTCATGAATAACAATTTTGAATCAAAGCTATGAAAATGGAACTACGGAATAAAACAACAAAAAAATCTGTTTTATTATTCCACCTTTATGAGCTGATAATGAATTGTTATTCACACTGAAGTGAGGTCAATAGTACCAAAATTAACCCATTATCACGAAAATTTATATGTGACATACTTGAATACAATCTCGATCTTAATCTCGATATCAGAGATGAACACAGTATACTTTTAAGCCCGGAAAATGGGCTAATTTTTACACTATACGGACTGAAGACTACGCTTTCGAAGCCACATAAATAACTGCAGAAGGTTTATATGTATATAAGTAATACATGACATTTTTTTCATATAGAATGAAATAAAGAACTATTGGAAATCAGCGGACGATGTCAGGAGAGCAAAAGACGACATTAACGGTCATAAAGACAAAGCGATGCGTACAAGACGAAAAACCAAATCTTCAACACATCACCCCACTCTATGCAAAGACTGTGCCCAATCCAACAAATGTAACCTCCAAAAGGTGAGAGAAGCCCAGATTAAATCCGAAATCAAACAGAATATGATTTGTTTTGTTTGAATATTTAATTTTAATTCCCAACCTTGCTTCGATGTTGTAAATCTTGTAAAAGTTAATCAATGTCTAAATAAGGGTTTTACTGTCCGTCTAATAAATGTTTATTCATTGAATGTTTATGTGATGCATTAGTTTTGTAAGTGTGTACCAGTTTTATTGCATTTCTTATGTATTTGAGATTGATTTTGTGTGATTTAGGACAATTTTGATTAAAATCGTTAGTAAATAGTTTCTACAACATAAGTGACTGTGTATTCTTTAATGTAATATTATGTGTATAGATTATATTAATTTCATGTAGGAAACTACATTTGAATTTGCGTACTTAATGTACATGAGCATAATCTATAAATGATACTGAAAGCATTTATGTTAAATTCTTGTTCCACAAGAGCAAAAATGAATAGAGATATCGTCCATGCAGGCACGGAGAATGAATACAATTTTCTGCGGCCGGGCGGCCTGTCGTAAGAGGCGACAAAACAACTCACAGCCAGGTAGCATTTGCCCGACTGGATGGGTACCACCCCTGGTCTAGAATATGCTGCCGTAACAAACTTGAGTTGTGTTCCGGTATTAGTGACCAGGTTTCAGTCTCCCTTAAGAGAGCAGCAGCGCACTTGTATCACTTTTGACGTTGCAAATGTCCATAGGCCATGTTAACCGCTTTCCATCAAGTAGGCCGCCTGCCTGTCTGCTGAACTCCTGCAATAAAAAAAATTATGTTCTCTTCATCTTTAAATTAAATTTGATTTGGTATTTTTATATATACTCATTTTTATTGTTTCAATAATAATAGGTATTTTATATCAACAGTTGTAAAAGTCCAAACTGATCCAACTCCTGAATAACGCTTAAAATTTAAAGTATATTTAATTATTTAAAATTCTATTGGCTTTAATACTTTTAGGAGTCTAAAATGTTAGCAAGCAGTGCAGGTGTAACAGAGGCGGCTGTCCCGATGATAACGCACACAGCGGCCACACCGCAAGATTCTCCGTCGACCACACTAGAGCCGGGGGCGTCTTTCAGAGATTTCAATGTGGCTTTAAGTTTGGAGAGGTCCTCAATGCTTTCAAGTTTGGATTCTATTGATCGGACTTCGGTACGTATATAGTTAATAACTACTAATGAACCTACTAATTTTGTTAATAGAATTATTAGATGTGTGACCTTAGAGTGTAAATCTTAATATTCGTTGTGAATAAGCTGTATGTAGATTGATGTGATAATATTTGAGTTATCATAATACTTAATTATTTAAAAATATGCTCATATAATTATACGTGAAACTTTATAGCTAGTCTTAAAAAGAAATAAATAATTCACGTTTGTGTCTCGGGACGTCCGACAGAAGTGATATCTTGCATGAGAGAAAGCGAAGCCAGATAGACCGGCGCCGAAACGCGTTACGTAACGAAGCGGTTTACCCTCCCATAAGAAGTTATCACTTCAACACCTGAGTAGTTGTATTTCTATTAAAAATCTCATGTTACATAATCTACTCTCACTAGTATAGAAATGTCATAGGTACAAAAACTATAATTATACAAGTATAGTATTTTTTATTTTTCCAAAATAATTTCAAACTGAAAGCACTGTTACTTAAAAATGTGCCGACCTTTTTTTTAATTAAAAAAAAGGAAAATAGTTAATTTATTTATTTTATAGGTACACCAACAGCATAGTAAACATTAATAAGATTATGACATAATAATAAATATAACAATTAAATAAATGCATACATGCCAATAACAGGCGTACACAGCTTTGTCTACAGTTTGTTTGTTAATGGCGCCTAAAGACGCCAAACATGGCCGATTGCAGATATGAACTAATGTCATGCAGTAAAACTTATATTACACTCACAGAAATTTAAGGATTGACGTACAGTCTATAAAAATTATCATACTCAAACTACTAAAAATACAACTTTCCCAGCGTATTTCCGTCATGAATAAATTTTTAATTTAATATGAAAAAGAAAAAAAATAAAGTTATTATTTAAAGCCAATACCTCACTCTGATGTGATTGGTGAACTTATTAATGTTACGATTAAATATTTGCATGTACATAAATGAATCACTAACATTTCTCCTTTTTTTTCAGTGCGCAAGCATTCCAGGCTTGTTAAAACCACCAAACAGTTACACGTTAACCCTTCATTCTGCTCAAGCGCAACTAGGTGCTGAAAAAGCCAGACTACCCCCCATATCTTTAGCCCCACCACCGTTAACCCTTGCGCCTCCTCCACTAAGACCCATTTCACCAGGATCCACATCGCCAAGCACACCGAGATCAATGCCATCACCAGTATTACCAGAGAAGAACTTACAAATAACTATTGTTAAGGATGACAACTGCTTGAATACCAGTGATAAGTCTAGTCTTTTAAGTTCCCAAAAGTAAGTGTACATTTATCATTTCTTAAGAATCTTACATTTGTATTACATGTTAATAAGAATAAAAAATCCTGTCATATGTGTTCTGGTGTAAGTATATACTGAAAAAACAAAAGAACAGATAATTTTAGAATCACACAAGTAATAATAATAAATTATGTTTCAAAACTATTTCAAATGAAAAATTAAATAAAACGTACTTAGATTTTACAAAGTACTGCAATTGCCAAAATGCTATTTATTATCTTGAGTTTAAATAATTTAATAACAATTTTGGTTTATGGTTAATAAATCAAAATAAAATTCCAGTTCCATTGATTACCTACCTTCTTCAAAATGCCTATATTTGAACTATCAAAGAATGTTAATATAATTTATTCGTATATATATATATATATTTATATTTTTTCATAGCTTAAAAAATATATGTAATCTTCTTAGTTTAATTAACATGGAACATAATGTAAATAACAACATACAAAAAATGTAAATAAAGTTATAATGTTTTTAGGAACGTTAGCTTGGTGAGCACCACCGTGAACATTGATGATAAATGCAGGGTGCAAAGAGGATACAGCTGGCGCCTGTCAAGGCCTAGTTTAAGAAGAAAACCTAAACAAAGGACTGGCTCTGATTCAGACGCTGTCGTTCTCAACAATGGCAGAGATCATTCTGTTTGCAATGGTAAGTAAGTGATTGTTACTGGCAGAGTATCATACCGTTCATGGCTGGTAATGGCAGGTTCATAACGTTCCATAGATTCAAATAATTAACAATAACATACAAAGAATAAGAATAATAAGGCATGACAATCGTACAGTAAAAAATATAAATCGTATCAAACTCCAATCACAGTTGAGCCACCAGGCTCTTGTTTTTATGAAAAAACTCAATTACATTTTTCAATGATCCTCTTATTATTTAAACATTTAAACATATATTTTAATCTTCAATGTATCATAAATTACAAAGAACATTAACCATTGCTTTGTCCATAGGTTCAAGTCTACGAAAGAATGAGATTCTGTTATCTTCATCGATGGTAATAAAAAATGATACCCAATCAGAATTACCCAATAACAGATCTAGAACACAATTGCCTGCTCCGAGAGTACTAGCACCACCTGCCAGGCGGGTATCTGCACATAATACTCCACTTTTACCAGATGTAAGTAAAATACTATGAACTTCCATATTTTGTGAATATTTTTATAAAGTATGCTCATAGACGTGGACACTGAAAAGCTGACTCATATTTTATTTTTTTTGACATTCAAACTATTTTATAGCTGAGTCGTGGATCGGAAACCATATCTCAGTAAACGATATCTAGGAAGCTCTCTAGTTAAGTGGATCAATCATCCAAATGTTTAAGGTCTAATAACGCCAACATAGATTGGCTGACAATCATATAACATTTTTTTTGCATATTATTTTTAATATTAAAAGCCACTAATATCATTAGTACTATCAAAGAGTAAAATGTTTGAATAATTGATACTGAATATGAAAATTAACATAGATGTTTTAGTATTTTAAACGACAGTAACATCTGCTTCTTCTAGAAATTCAGTACAAAAATTATATTAATTAATATTTCAAAGAGTTTGCATAAGTTTAACTAAATTAAAACAAGTCTCAACTTTGATGAAATATCAACGAAACTAGTGATAAATCCACTGAAATATGCTAATCTGTGAGATGCCCGAAACTAAACCTTAACTTTTGTCGTAACTTAATTTAATTCTGAGAATATTAAACTAAGGTAACATTTAAGATGTGAGTAGCGACTAATGTTGCTAATTAGGAGGGTCCAAAACTTGATTTCGAGATAGGCACACTATCACTTAGCCAAATCTTTACGTCATTAACTTGATTAGGGAAATACCGGGGAAACACTTGGCAGTGTGAAAACAGACACTGTTACCCGAGCTATTCGTACTAATTAATATACCTGCAAATATAAATGGGATTAGTTTGGATGTTTTATTTCTCCCTCTTCACTGTATTTGGATGTAATCATCACAAAATTTGGTACAGTGAGTGTACCTTCAATGAAAAGGAAATAAAAAATATTTTTTCCTGATAAATGTATACTAATATTATATGTACATGCAAAAGTTTGGATGGATCTTCATTGATCAATCACGCCAGAACGGTCAAAGGAATCTGACTGAAATTTAAAATGGAGGTAGATCATAGTGTAAAATAGCATATAGGTTGCTTTTTATCTCTAAAAATGTACGGTTCTCGTGAAATAACATTAACGCGAGCAAAGTCGCTAGCAAAAGCCAGTATAAATAAACCAAATTTAAAAAATTAATCAGTTATTGACAAAGGCTAAATTTATAAACTATTAGATCTTAAAACTATGTTACTAGACATCTTTCAAAATTCGTAAATAACCATCCAATAATAGTTATCATATTACCTAACTAACATTTTAATGAAAAAGTTCTTATCAAACCATGTACTACTTGAGAACATTCTACTTCCTACAATAAGAATTCTAAGTCTATGTAATCGAATATGATCAAACTGATCAGCATAACATATTATAATTATGAACAGTTACTAATGGAGTTAAACATGGGGTACTTTTATTCTGGAATGAGACAGTTTCTATATTAGATTTTAAGTTTAGGCAAATAGAGCCATGTGGACAGGTTTGACATTATTGTACATGTTTTTGTGTAGTAAAAAAAAACTAGATCTTGAATAATGTTTCTTTTACCATAAATCTGTAAATGTTTAATTATTGTATTAACTAAATATTTAATTTAAAGAGTTCACAAAAATAGTGGTTTAAGTGAATGAGTTGTACCTGTAGCTGAAGCTTTTATTTCCTTCAAGGTATCATGGAAAGCCCCTGAAGCGGGGTTTTCTTCTGACTCAACTGTTCGACTCGATGCAGTCAAGCCTCCGCCACATAGACTATCTCTAACCAACGATTATATAACAGGTATATTTTTATCCTCCTTTAAAATAATACCTCCTATTATAATCATTTAGGATGTATTTATAAATATTTATGTAGTAACTTTTCAGAAATTATTATTTGCAAATAAAATTGAATTTTATTTTATGTAATTAAGCACAGTATTATGATGATCTCAAGCGTCTGTTGACATTAATATGTCGTGTTCTAGAACGTAATACTGAATTATTTTCTTCTTGAAATAGTTACGACAGTGTCTGAAGTAAAATCAAGTAACCTCTCGCCAACGGTAGCTCAAGTGGCGCAAGTGACGCCTCGGCCAGCGAGAAATGAAGTGACAACGCTACAACCTAGGCACAACAATCAGGCATTGCCACTTATAAAACAGATTAATGAAGAGGTAAGTATGTATTTAAATCATTTTGAATCTGCTTAGAGTTTAATTCCTATTATGCACAGAGCATCGGCTCTGAAGTTGGAGGTATACACTAATCTAGTTGCATCATTCTGGATTGGCAGTGGAGTCTTTATTTTTTATGTGGCATGGCTTGAATGACCTATTCATTTAAATTCTTTTCTATACCCACTTTGAACGGTATATGAAAATTAAAGACGAATATTAGAGTTCATCTCAGATATTAAAAGATCAGTTTGAATACATATTTACCGGATAGTATTATTTCCTTAGTAATTGATGTATAGTGATTAAATGTTAGAGATCCATCCTGTAGCCAGTAAAAATAGCATCTTATGTTTGTATTCATTATTGGCACATAATATATAGAAAAATTTATGAAAGGAACAAATGAAAATACTACAAATTCATATATCTCTATGGAACTGAGAAATAAGAATAGTTTTTATCCGTGCAGGAACGGAGAAAGAATACAATTTCCTGCGGCCGGGCGGCCTGTCGTAAGAGGCGACAAAACAACCCGTAGCCAGGTGGTAGGGCATTTGCTCGACTGGATGACTACCACCCCTGGTCTAAAGTATGTCGCCGTAACAACCTTGAGTTCCGGCATTCGTGACCACTTTCAGTCTCCCTTAAGCGAGCAGCAACGCATTTGTAGCACCTTTGGTGTTGCAAACGTCCATAGGCAACGGTAATCGCATTCCATCAGGTGGGCCGTCTGCCTGTCTGCTGAACTCCAGCTTTATAGCTGGAGCTGGAGCTTTATAACTTTTATTTTTATAAATAAAAGTTTCAGTTTTCAAAAGACTATTTGAAATCAACATAATTATTGCAAATAACAGTTACAAATAAAACTTCACTCATTCACAAATAAATCTGCAATTTCAGGTAACGATAAATAACAATACAAATATGTGTATATTATCATCGAGATTCAACGGAAGGCAGTTTAGAGTAAAAGATTTATTTCGATTTATGGAACCGACAGGATGTCTCAAAGAAAAGGAATTTTATTCTCTTTATATTTTCGCTCCAAACAACTAGTAAGTTCTAATAATATTTTAAGCGGGTTTTCTCCGAGCTTCGATAACTCACAGGCAGTTTTATTGCGGGAACAAACTTCAAAAGACGTAATTTCATTATATTTATTCATATACCGTGAATTAATACTGGTAAAAAAGAGCGTTATTGGATTTCAAATTCCTCTCTATACAGAATTTATAGGTGTACAAGTTCCGAGCTCACTGAAAATTACTCAGTTGTGTAATTATTTAACTAATTTCATATTTAAATTAATCTATTTAATCACGTAAAACTGATGATAATGCAATATACCACTGCATTTGCCAAACTTCTTATCCATCCAAAGTTTGTAAGAAACAATCGAAATAAGACTGACTACTGGATTATTTCCTACCTTTTCTGTTAACTGTATCCTTTAGTAACGTCATGTTAAACAAAAGACCCGTGGGACGAATGTATCTTTCGATTCATAATCATACGAATCGCTATCATTACCCATAATATGCAAAATATTATACTTTATTATACTATATAATATGCGTACACTTTTTATTATAAAAATAAAATATTGAGCGTAGGAAGTCTTCAATAAAGCACGCATATTTTATAACAAACAAATTTTTCGTCGGTTGGCCGTAGACTATTGAGCGTTATTCATAGTAAACATTGATATTACGTGTACACACCGCGGCGTACTGATTTCATACTCGGCTGGACCGCTGTGTACCTTCCTTTGGTAAATCGTGTCGCGACAAAGATCAATGTTATTTTGAAGAGAAGTGATCTCGTTTGAACTCACGTGATAAATCCTTACTCTCAGTACCACTTAACAAACTGTACAAAAAACACGTTTATGTACCGCACTTCTCAGTAATACAATGCACTATTTACTAGTATTGATACTTTCATGGGTAATTTATATCAATTTAATAACCAAATTAAAAAATGTTGTAATATAGAATTATCCAACGACTTATAATTTTTAGAATAATGACAAACTTTTTTTCATATTTTGTTTTTTTACCTCTAGTTTGTTAGTCATTATTGTCGTTACATTTTTTTTAATTTTTGTTCAATATTGACCTAATGTAAATTAAAAAATCATAAGTAATTTCCGTATGATTGTAATATATTCATTTGTAATTATCTGTTTGAGCTAAAAAATTTGCTGTATGTATATAAAAATATTATATACATTATTTTTTAGTAAGGATCAAAAATATGAATATTTTCCTAATCAAAATTTTACCAATTTGATAAATGTGTTAGTTATTTTGAATCATCATTACTATCCATGTGTTTAATTTACATAGTATGAGACGATTCTGCACATGGGTGGTGACCCGGAATTGGTTCGACAACATCGTCCTATTGTTCATCGCTCTGAACTGCATCACACTCGCCATGGAGCGGCCCAACATTCCGCCCGATTCCAAGGAACGGGCTTTCCTTTCCACCGCCAACTATGTGTTCACAGCTGTTTTCGCCATCGAAATGTTTATTAAGGTAGGTTTTTCTAATTCATATTATTTCAGTTTCAATTTATTTATGTGATAAAATATGATTCATTTACCATGACAACATGTTAACGAGTATCAAATGTTTTATATATACATTGGCTATTTAAAAATCATGAAAAAGTTAAGATGCCTAATATTATATTTAATATTACGAAATTCAACAATTTCAATTAACATTCCTAATATTTTACTACATAGAAATACAATGTTGTCGACATACATAAGAATAATTACAACATTTAATATTACATATTATTAGATGAATACAATTCCAATACGCGCATGTGAGTATGTCCTTTCACATGTTGATGATGAATCAGAATTTGTCATTCAAGTATTCGCTAATATAATTTAGTCTTATTAATTAAAAAAATTAAATAATTCTTGAAAACATTTTCTGATTTTATAACGAAATTATTCGCAGGATGCTGCAATTTTCATTGCCATACAAAGTATACTATTATTCAAATATGCAGTATTATTAGTCGGACAGCATATTTTGTTTTTATGGCGATTGCTGTTACTAGCTCTGTCCCTGTCACGTCGTTCGTGTGAATATTCAATCTTCTAAAGACTAAGATATCGATATGGAACATAATATAAGAAAGTATACAATAAATTTACTTTTTTAATTTTTAAAACGTTCATTCAAATCCTTTAGTTAAGTAATTTTGGAGTTAATTGTAAATAAACCTTCAAACCGACTGATGGACAAAAATCCTTAAAACGGTAATTTATGATTATGCATCGTATAAACAGCAGCTTTTACTTAAATTTTATCATCACAGAAATACACTTTTTATTATTTATTTATTAATAAAGATATGTCAAGATTATAGCTATTGTAATTATTAATAACGAAATTAATACAATAATTTTATTAAAAGTTATTTCGTCCTTTCGGATAATTATAGGTGGTGGCCTCAGGTATGTTTTACGGGCCAGAAGCTTACTTCACATCTGGCTGGAACATTATGGATGGGTCATTAGTCATAATATCCATAATTGACTTATTAATGTCTTTAGTATCGGAATCCAGTCCACGAATTTTTGGAATACTTAGGGTAAGTGTATTTAATTAATAAAATTATTCGCAACAGATAATATTTAAATGACTTACAGAAAACCATTAATTTTATATTACAGTAAAAATTAATTTTAAAACACCTGTACCCCTAATTTCGCGTGGGATTTCAAATACTTATTATCTTCTGAACCCTCCTAGATGTCGATATGGAATGTACATTTGACATGGAAAATTAAGATAATTTTTCTGCTTTTATCCGTAAAATTATCATACTTTATTTTAATGTTAATAAAAAGAGATCTCGTGACATGTTTTATCGGTCTCCCTTGGTAACATAACATAGATAATTAACTTTAGGAAGAATATGATAAATCATCATCATCATCATCATCTTCTTAGCGTTAAATCCCATTTGCGTTCGGTGGGTCTGCCTCAAAGCCCAATTTCTTGGGCCTACCCCTTTGACCAGGACCTGGCGAAGTCACCGTAGCCAGAAATTTGTTCCCCAGGCGACACTCTTGCAGTTTATCCGCTATGTCGCAGATATAAATAAACCCCATTTTTACTAAACAGGCCATTTCATGCAGACGTGGTGTTGGGTCTGATGCGATATTTTTATTTATTATCGCAGTTGCGGCCCCAACATAAAAAAATGTTTTTACATAATGTAATTTTATTTTTATGTTTAAGGTATTTAGATTATTAAGATCACTACGACCATTGAGAGTAATAAACAGAGCTCCAGGATTAAAATTAGTTGTGCAAACTTTACTATCATCATTGAGACCAATTGGAAATATTGTTCTAATTTGCTGCACTTTCTTTATAATTTTCGGCATCTTGGGAGTACAGGTAAAGATACAGTCTTATCTTTGAGTCTGGACTTATATGTTATCCCTCTAATTACTATTTATTTTTTGATCGATTATAGATACATAGTTTCATTTTTATAGGATATTAATCCTACTTGTATGAAGCTATTTATCTCGTAATTCAATATTAAATTGTCATATTTTCATTGTTTATTTACTGCTAGCAATTTTTTTATTTTATTATCTTACTCAATTCTTAGTTATACACTAACTTATTCTTGATTACTGCTAACATCTAGGGAATCCTCTAATTATTTCGGTATGTCACATCAACTTGTCTAATCTCGTCCCTTGTGTTTTATATGACATCTGTGTCAAGCACTCATCGTGGAAGCTTTCATGTGTAACAAGCTTACGAATCATTTCGCCTGCCATATTACAATTAATGTTAAGTGCTACACAGCATACACAGCCCATTGTAATTAAAACATATATTTACGCTTACCATTACAGTCACCTGCTGGATGTGAGATCTCCCTAAGTTTAATAAAAAAAATAATTATAGAAATAATTTCATACATAAATTTTAAGTATTTTAGTGAAATTGAAATTTATTAGTTTACACGATATATTAACCATTTCGTAAGCAATTCGAAATATTGAAGAAATGTTATGTTTTATAAAGTATATTGATTCTTTGTATAGATCACATTCTAAATGTATATTTTTTTGTATTTTTGTCCTAATTATGGTTTAGCAGCTGGAAATTCAACCGAAACAAATAAACAATAACTAAAACAATTGACATGAAAATGGCAATACAACATTCTAGTACTTCGATTTAGTATTAATTATATTTGTTTATATTTCTAGCTCTTCAAAGGAGCCTTTTTCTATTGTGAAGGTGCTAACATAAAGAACATTAGAAACAAAACTGAATGTCTTGCAATAGAGGGCAATGTGTGGGTTAATCGAAAATATAATTTCGATGATTTGGGCAAAGCTCTGATGTCCTTATTCGTCCTAAGTTCTAGAGACGGATGGGTCAATATTATGTACAACGGACTTGATGCAGTCGGGGTTGACCAACAGGTATGTTTTAATTATTACGTTTGAACGATATACATACAAATTTGATTACAAGTATATCATACTCTGGTTCTAACTATGTGTTAGAACCAGAGTATGATATACTTGTTGTACTATTATTCCTGTTGATGGAATTGAAAACATGTTTAGTCTGTTTATAATTTACCTATTAAACTCAATTTTAAGACTAGCTTGTTTATTTTTCTTTGGTATTAAAATAATCGTTGATATTTTTGTTTTAAATTTTAAGATAAAGAATAAAACACGACTTAATAAAATTCATAATTTCTAATACTATATCGTTCTTGTGTTTTAATGTATAACATTTAGTTCTCCCAAACTGATTTTGGTTTTGTGATACCACTCACAGTTTTGATGAAGTCTTATGTTGTACCTTCATACATTTTCGCGACTAGTACACATAATAAAACTGCATTTTAACAATTTTTAAGCTCGATATTTTATTTTATTTTTATTCTGACGTACCGGACACCTTTCGGTTTTGTGTCGTCGAAATAAATTTACCGTTAAAGCGTACTTTTATTATAAGTTTTATGCTTATAAAGCTTTGTATCCCATAATCGAATTCGGCAAGTAACAAGTTTTATACTTGTTAATCATATAATTATTTTGTATGTCCATTAGCCCATAGTTAATTACTCCGAATGGCGCCTCCTCTATTTCATCGCATTCATTCTCTTGGTGGGGTTTTTTGTACTGAACATGTTCGTGGGAGTTGTTGTGGAAAATTTTCACCGCTGTCGGGAAGAACAAGAAAAGGAAGAACGTGTACGGAGGGCTGCAAAAAGGGCATTGCAAATGGAAAAGAAACGTAGAAGTAAGTAAAACAAAGACACTAATATTGTTGCGAGTAATTATTAAATACATTATTACGGAAACATATTTTATAATACTCAAGCGGCAATCAAGTAATATCGATACTATTCTTTACATTAACTATGAAGATAAGGCATGCTTAAAAGTCAGCTTCTGTGGCTTAGTATGCGCTATTTGGGCGATAAAGAAAAACTTTATCGCCAAATCCCAATCGTTAACTTACACCATTTAATTGTAACTTTACTGACATTTTACGTCGTCTAGACAGAAATAAATACGTCGATGAATAAAACCCGCAATATTCTTTATTGGTTCTGTTTCTTGTTTCAGAGATGCACCAAAAGCCGTATTATTCAGATTATTCTCAGACTCGATTGTTCGTCCACAATGTTGTTACGTCAAAGTATTTTGACTTGGCTATCGCTGGTGTTATCGGATTAAATGTAGTGACAATGGCCATAGAATATTATATGATGCCGCCAGCTTTACAATACGCTTTGAAGATATTCAACTACTTCTTTACAGCTGTTTTTATCCTAGAAGCTGCAATGAAGCTAGTAGCTTTAGGATTTAAAATATATTTAAAAGACAAATGGAATCAACTGGACGTCATTATAGTAATACTTTCAATAGTTGGTATAGTTTTAGAAGAATTAGAGACAAATATAATTCCAATCAATCCAACAATAATGAGGGTTATGAGGGTGTTAAGGATAGCGAGAGTGTTAAAATTACTGAAGATGGCTAAAGGCATACGAGCGTTACTAGACACAGTGATGCAAGCATTACCTCAAGTGGGAAATTTGGGGCTATTATTTTTTCTGCTCTTCTTTATCTTCGCGGCACTAGGAGTGGAGTTATTTGGAAGATTGGAATGTTCGGACGAAATTCCTTGCCAAGGTAATTTACATAACAGCAATTTAAATGCTTCATATCTTTATTTTTTTTTAATAAATCGATCTTTCTCTAAACTGAAATATGTTTTAACCTACAGTTTTATCAACTGCATTAAACAATAAACAAACAAAAAACAATTCACGTACTTATACGGTCGTAACGAATTTTATAGCAGCTTTTTCTTTTAGGTCTTGGCGAACATGCCCACTTTGCTAACTTTGGCATGGCATTCCTTACTCTCTTCCGCGTAGCAACTGGGGATAACTGGAATGGAATCATGAAAGACACGTTACGCGAAGAATGTGATAGTTCTGTAGACTGCGTACGGAATTGCTGCGTCTCTACAACCATTGCACCTATATTCTTCGTTGTCTTCGTGTTGATGGCCCAGTTTGTTCTCGTTAATGTTGTTGTAGCTGTAAGTAATAAATAATTTCTTTAATTACTTGTAAGTTCAGACGTTTCTTTGATGGCAGTGGCCATAAAGAAAATGGGTGTAAAAATTTTATATTTTAGTCAATCTTTTATGAAAACTTAACAAAACATTATAATTATTATGAAAAATGTTTATTTTTTAAGGTATTAATGAAACATTTAGAAGAGTCTCACAAACAGATGGAAGATGAAATTGATATGGATGTGGAACTGGAGCGAGAATTAGAACGCGAGGCAGATGATGAAGAAGATCGCGCACTGTGCCACGCTTTGGAACAGTGCAAGATACCGCGGCCATTAAACAAGGTACCGTCACTTCCCGCTAATTTCACTTACAGCGAACCCAAACAACCGATACCATCACCTGCACGCCGTCGACGCACTTTGCACTCTCACCACGCTTTATTACCGGCCGCACTACCACCGAGGAGAGCCTCACTGTCGCCTCATGCGTTCGGACGACGTCGGCAGGACTCATCATCCGATGCTCCGGCGGCCTTGTATGAAGAAGACGCCCGTTTCATCGACGCGGACGACGCAGATGAATTAGAGCCCGGCAGTCCACCTCGACGAGACTCTTTTGCTCAAAATCGAAGACAACGCGTTGACAAACAAAACTCTCTGCGTGGTGAAGACGCACGACTTTTAAGGCCGATGTTGCTTGCCGTACCCAGCACTCGGCAAAGCATTAGACTAAGTACAAAGCGAAGGTTTTCGTCTGAATCTGGGGTCGGAAGTGAAGTTTGTGCGATAAAAACTCCAAAGCAATTGACACCAGAATTGAGTGATAGACCGATTAGTGAAGAAGAAAAAATAAGAATCGTCATAGCAGAAAGACGGAAAATAGATGCGACAAGACCGGAAACTGAAGACGCGGTGGAACTATCGGAAAGAGGCTCCTAGTCCAGGCGAGGCCGGCCACAGCAACACCATGAAGTCTATATCTAGACAGCATACTCAAGCTTTTATTTTAGAATGACGCACAATCATGATTCCAGATAAAATGCTCAACCAAATTATGTTTTACTAATTTTAACTTTGAGTCTCGACTCAAGACTGAGCATTGTTCTGAAATGTAAGCTTAAATGCAGACTGGATAGCCCTCGTCTTTCATCTCCCCTTTATCTCCTCTCGTCAGTTATCTAGAGTGCTCGGTACAGTGTACATACAGGTACAGTGAAGGATTGAACTCGGTTGCACAAAACACTAACAATTTAAGTGGTAAAATTAAATTGTATTTGAAAGATATATGCAGAAAAGACTCAAATCATCAACCGAAAGTTAAGTGTTAGTTTTAAAGTGGTGTTTTCTAACTTTTTTACTTTTACACCTTAATATTAACCTTTTTCCCGTTTGTGGCCGGTTCAAATTCTTAACAAAGAGACTTTAATAAATTTAAGGTAAGCTGTATAAAATTATATAGATAGGAGTTAGAACTAGTCAATTCGTTGTGGTGGGATGTTTTCTACAAGAGCTAAAGTTCACTTCGTAGTATTATTATTAGTACGGTGCTTGCTGTTAAAAATTTATTCGTTATAAATACATAGTGTAATAGAGTTTCCAAAACCTCAACGAAAGAATTTGTCTTGGTAAGTTATAGGCTATGTCCATCATATGCAACTGCAGACTCGTGTTGTGTGTCAATTTAATGGTAGATTTTATTTAAATTTTAAGAACGGGTTTCAAATCATTGAATTTTTAGTATTATCTTTGAACGACTTATGTAATCCAACGATGGGGCAAGAAGCCTGAGTTATTTTGATGTTTACACTTAGTTTTTATGGCTTCCTAAAAATATTTCGTCAACGACTGTGTAGCATCGTAGAAAGTTGTTAAATTAGCTAGTCGTTTATCAATCAAGTAAGTGTTTCAATCGGAACCAATAGTTGGCATATTGAGTATAATACTTTTTAAAGATAAAAATATTTTCAAAAAAATTAAATCCTATTTTCTTACAGAGTTCATGTACGTAACTTAGATGTGTAACTGGCAATACGCACATAAGAAGATAGACAGTAGATTGTATTGTAGACGTGTTACTCATTACATCGCTAAAATATCGTGATTTTAACATTATAAGTTTTATAATTGTAAGTAGTACACCTTAGGTTTGAATTATATTAAATTGCTGTACCAGGGCCACGAAGGCAGGCCAATAGTTATGATAAATTGCGTCGACTTATATATAAATAAATACACTTTTTTATTTAACTGGAATATTCAGTAACAAAATAAATTCTATATACCTTTAGTTTAACATTTAATTTGAATTGTACGCTTAATTCATTTGAACATTTATGGCTTAATAAAGAAACCTATTAACATTACAAACTACTACTAAATGTATTAGTTCAGGATACGTGGACCATTTTTGCACTTGATTACTATCAAGATAATTTTTCGTGAGTAGTTTCATTTTGTGACACGCCCAACAATTTTTTGTATGAAAACTCGATTATGGTAGGTAACAGGGATAGCAGGGATAAAATATGTTGAATAGACGATTCTAAAAAAATTATTACTAACTGGGTTTCTTTTTTTTATACCTGATGATAATTATCTAAATTATTCGAAAAATTATCATCAGATTTAACAAAAAAAAACCTAGTTAGTAATAAATTTTTGAGAATCGTCTAATCAACATATTTTATCCCTGCTACCCCTGTTACCTACCACAATCGAGTTTTTGTACAAAAAACTTTTGGGCGTCTCATTAATATGAAGCTACACACGAAAAATTAGCTTGATAATAATCAAGTGCAAAAATGATCCATGTATCCTGGACTATATGTTTTTTTTAATTTTTATTTTTGGAAATTAACTCGACGCTATTTATTATGAAAATGTAGATTCACGTTTAAACTTAAAGAATTTTGCCACTAGATGTGCCAAATCTACAATTTTTTTAACTTTACAAACAGTTTATAAGGCCGGTATTATTATGACAAAGTTGTCTTGTCTCTTGTCTTTGACAACTTTTCCGCTTATTATACTTAATAAGCATGTTTAAAAGACGCCCACAGAGCACGAGGCTAAGTATGCCAAAGTACTTTGAAATGAAGTTTTGTTTGAAATATTATTGCTAGATTTATTTCAGAAACGTGACTATGGTCTCGTAGTGAAGGCGGTGAATCTACTTAGTTAGGGAAGTCAGCAATAAATTTTATACTTCAACTGTGCCTTTCCTATTTCTAATGTATTTAGCCTGTGAAGTTAACTGTCGGTAGATTCTGAAATTAAATGTATACTGTAGGAGTTGAAAGTAGATTCATTATTCTTATTAAGGCTATTAAGTTTTCAATGTGTATGACATTCGAATATTATTTAACATTAGGTCATTCATCGCGTAAACTTCTTTTTCTCTATTCCTAAGTAAGTAAATGTAAAAAGAAAGCAGTAAACTATATCCTGTATTCATATACGGACTATCGTTAAATACCAAATATTATTTATATTAAATATTTTTTTATATAATTTTATTCCAATAACCATGCATGTAAAATAACTGTCATCATTGAAAAAAAATTCTTGAATCATTCAATGCCAAAACGCATATTTGGTCTACAATATTACCAGTCTCCAAATTAATAATATGAAAATTCCATATACGTAATATCCATTATTATCTTGCAATTGAATAAGTATATTATCTGGTAAGCTGAAAATTGCGACCGTTTTAACCACATTCCCATATAAGGAATGTTTAGTATTAATTCGAAGATTTTCTGTTTATTAATATCTAAAATTGTTTGAGTAATTTTTTGTTCAAACATATTTTCTTACTGCCATGTTTAAACATGTAATATTAGTATACATAATATATAATATATACCAACTTCCATAAAAATGATTACACATCCACTACGTACATACACTATAAAGAAACTCATTTTGACATTTATAAATAAATAAGGATATAATTCATGTATTATTTTATGGGTAAATGAATAATCATTTGAATGTTTATAACCAAAAAATAATTATTTTTGTATAAGTATTCATTAAGACATGGTAGTTAAACTATGTAAGTGTAAATTTTCCTGTACATAAATTAAGCTCATTAATTCCTCATTGTGTATTTCACATAACTCAATTCCCTTTGTTTTTAAGCTTTTTCTTCCATTAGTCGGAATTACACGGGATCACTTCTGACTTTCAATTTCGATAGAAATGAGGTAAAAAAAATCTAGACTAAATAAATGATCTTAATTATTACAATGTTTTTAAAAACTGTTTTAACTGCTTATTTAAACAATTTTAAAAGCCAATATCACATTTTAAGCAGTTCATAAAGTCACTTATGAAGAGGGTTATAACAATAAGAAGTTTATTTTAGATTGTAGCAGCGTGTGGCAGTGTTTAAATAATACTTCAGATAGAGAGTAGTTAGTGTTCACTGTCGATTGCTGATGTAAACTGAATTGAACTTAATATACTTCGAAACCTTAACCGGTATAAGCAAGTATTAACAAATGATGTAGCTAGTGCGATGCATAGCAAGTGTGTCAGCAGGATACATGACGTGCGAGCGAGATGGAGCAACTATTTATATGTGCGCCATTATGTTGTGCTAGCCAGCCAATCAAGAGTTCTCCACGTCCTTGCAAGGGACTCCAAGAGACAGCCTCCCCACAAGATAGATTAGGCATGTGCTGGGGAGTTTCTTTCGCCGTTTTTTTACAACCACAAAACGTTGCAAAACAGCGGTAAGATAGTGTAGGTCACCTCGAATCTTGGATGCCGGTTCCCCGAGACCCTTCCTCTCGGGCTTCATATCACCCGTCTTTAGTTAGTCCATGGTTGACACCCTTTGGCTGCGATCATTAGATTCATACCCTCCTATGGCAACAGTCCATCTGAGGTAAAGCCCCCCCCCCCTCCCCCCAGGGAGCTACGTCAAGCATTTTGCTCCTGGGTTCGACATCCACAAATCCCGGCAAAGCTGTAAGGTCTTCGGATCAATAGCATAAGGTCAAGTCACCAAAAAAAAGCGCTAGCCAGTTGTCCGTTGTCCGCTGCAATGAATATCTGTTCGCAATTCCCATAAGATGTTTTTTACCCCATTTTAAATTGAAAGGCAGAAATTAATCGTCTAATTTTGGCTTAGATTGCTATCTTTTGATTGAGTCGTCTTCCACCTTTACTTGATTTACCTTTACATAATGTAGCAAATCAAATGAATTTTAATAAGTAACTTCAACAGATTTCTGTAAAACAGATGTTTCTTAAAAAAATATTTATCTCATTACATGATCATATGAATGAATTGATTAAAGGGAATTTAGTAATGTTAAGAATAGTATCTTCGTGATAAAAAAAGTAAATTTCGTGATAATGATGATAATTGTTTTTCAGTACTGATTGTATGATAATTTTTAAGATGTATGGACAATGTTCATAGTTAAGTACACCTGTTACTTTAGCTGGTGATCTGTCAAGTTACGACAATGTTAGGTTGAAAAATAAATCTAAATCCAAATATTTGCTTTTCATTTAAACATACTTTTTATTATCTATAAAGGGAATATCTTCAATAAACTGAGGACGTCTGTATATACGCCCTCAGTGTAGGTACCTACTATGCGCCTACAAAGACACATTTGGAAATTTTAAAAATACCGTCCACATTAGGTTATTGAAAACGCTTAAGAATGCTCCCCAGTCATGATTCGAATCGAAGTCATTGAAATAAGAAAGAGAGAGACTTAGCCATTCAGTTTCCAGGTCTATAAAATTAAATAATAACAGCCCATTAATGTCTCACTGCTGGGCTCGAACTTCCATATAGGGGGAACGGACACCAGCCACGCCTGTCCATGGTGGCTTAGCAGATTTGAAACCGCGGTTACCTCGATGTGTAGGTTGCATCAAGATGATTTCCTTCACCGTTGTAGCACGTAGTAATTGTAACAATATGCATGCACATTAGGTCAGAAAACTGCTGACGTGGTGCATGCACTCCACCCAGGATCGAACCACGCACCTTAAGTTTGGCAAGCGTGCGCTAGCCATTACGCTACTACGACTTACGTCCCAGAACTATATTAATTAATATTATTTTTTTCCAATAATTCTATTAAACCCATGCCTACACATCAATCCTGGCTATTCCTTTTTTCCTATTTTTTATGTTTGCTTGTGGTCAATTTGAAAACGGCCCACATAATGGTGATTACCTTCGCCCGTTTTAATTTTCAAATAAATTTCAATCGATTTTCAAAAATTTACCTTTTGAAATTTTTAATATAGAAAAATCGAGCCTGATTGCCTCGTGATAATTTTTTTCACTTTCAAATACAATTCTTGTAACTGATGTTAATGTTAGAGTGCTGTTAATTTTATATTTAGAAGTACAATTCATAAGGACTTAGACACATTAAAAAAATCCGAAATAATCATACCAAAAAATTAATTGAAAAATATTTAAAGCCGTATCGCTCGAAATTTTGCAAAAATCACAACAAAAATAATAATTGGAAAATTAAACATTTTGGTACATGGGATAATCTTCATGTAAACAATACTATTCATGTTTTTTTTAACATCATCGTTCTGGTTATCCTGTATATATTATTCAAATTGTAATTAGTATAGTTAGGCAATAATAACGTGTTCTTTTAAACAAAATACAGTTAGTTCTTCAAGAATTATGCCCCACACACCTACTGCAACAACCCAGTTTTAGAAGTCAACCTTATTTTCAGTTCCAGAATAACATAGACATTCAACAAAGTGGAACAGTGCCTTATTCCCCTGTTGTATAGTTTATTTAACGTTCCGTTACTTGTCTCAAACAGGCACAAAGGAGAGCAACAAGAAAACTGAATTCGGTTTAGCTACAATCTTCTGAGGGCCGTTTTGTCTTCTTAGAAAACGCTTACGATGTAATTTGCATAATTTGTTAGAAGGAAATTTAATTTGCTCCTTACCGTGTTATAAATACTTTATTGAATAGAAAACACTTTAATGTTCACCACATACTCCTTAAATAAACAATTTATATTAGTCACATTAAACAGTAAAAGCCCAGACAACCCGGGCTATGAATTTTATGAACAGGAGGTTCGTAAGCGTATGACAGTGGTGTGAAAATTAATATACATACATTGTTTTATTATTTTAATATAAATACATATATAAAGAACTATACACACATAAGTTGATTATTTTAAGACAAATTGCATTTCTGTTTATGAATTTTATAACTCGACAATAAATTACTATTATAAAATGCGCAATACAATTTTGTAGGAAATTGACTGCTCTATAAAATGGATATGTTCTGGCGATTAAATTAAGCGTTCAAAAGACATTCATCATCAAATTTCTATGTAGGCTTACGCCCTAATGCTTACATACTTGTAGGGTTCAGAGGCTTTCCAGAATTACACTTTTTGCTGGCATACATTCCTTGTTCATCTTCCATGATATACATATTACCTACTTTCGATAACAATGATGCATAGAAACTAGGCATGAATACATACTAAGACAACATAATTTACTTCAATATATACGAACAATTTCGTCCGCGAGTTATTCTTTTGTTATAAATAAAAATAAACAAGCAAACTTAAAGAAAGAAGCTCCCAAAACTGGGAATGGAATCTACAAACTCATCAACCGTACAACAATTTACTTTGGAAAACCTTGCAACTTTAAAACAAGTATAACTTATTTTCTTACCGCTGCCCATGACATCGGTTGGGTCCCTGTTTTCATAACTGTAATACGGTCTTTGTCAGTCCCGCCTGCCAGGAGCCGCCCTGACCTAATTACAAAGTACAATAATATTGCTCTTTCAAGAACATTGAAAAAATTTGGAACTACTTAAGAGTTTTGGTTGGGTATATATGTTCGGGAATGTTCTTTATATTTTTAGATATGCCTTTAACACAGCTTATGAATCTAGCCAATATGTAGGTATTATCCATAAATGTTTAAGTGGCAATAACGTCAGACAAATTGTAGATCCTACAACCTACCTACCTAAGTTTTTGATTTTTCAGAACAAACCGGTTTATATTCTATTAGGTATTATCTCACCAATTTTACCGTTTATTTTAAAATCATAAAGAGATGTTTTTTATTACTTGAAAGAAGAAGATACGTTAGCTACTCTCTTTGTTTCCTTTTCACAGCAGGAATGGACCTTAATAAAATTTGTTAATAAACTAGCATCAAGAAGAAGTATATAGGTTACATGTATCAAAAAACAATCTTGAAGAGGATGAATTACAATAAAATTTATTCTATAGACGAGGCTAGACTACAACGACAAGAATGAAATGTATTAATCAATCTAATTTTATTAATTAGTAAATTACAAATTTTTATGTAAAAACATCAAGCTCAAAATATTTTTTGAATCTTATTTCAGCACTCAAATTTTCGCAACTCATTTATTTAAAACAATATCAACACATCAACACTTCATGATTTCAGTGCGAATACGATATTTATTCACCGCTTTAAATTATTGTATTTGCAAATTTCCAAACAATAATGCTGTCTACCAATTTCAACACAAACCGTCACAATAGGAGTGATTTAATTTCTCATTTTAGTTTTTGCATTTTTTTAATATTTTTGAAATACACGAATTCATTAAGGTATATTTCTTTGTTCCTGAGCCCCAAGGAATATTAAGATCTTTTATATAATCGTATTATCGTACCGTATTTAAAAATAATAACTATATTTGTCATAAATAATGTTAATATTGGTAAGAGGTATAGCTGATTATTTTATAGGAGAAAATAAATAATCAAATACATCTTAAATTTTCCATTTAATTCTTCGTAAAACGATTTTCATGTCTAAGTTTATAAGTAGATCGAACTTAAACTAGACTGGTATTGTTCGGTAAGTTTCAGACTTATTCAACGATCAGTTTTCGATTTTAGGGTACTAAAGTAAAGAAAAATCGCCCTCGTAAGTAAATTCAAAGTTATCTATGCAGATAAATAAAATTGAAATGTCTGTTTGTAATATCAAATAAATGCATATGAGAGAATATACGGTACTTTATAAAAAAATCATTTTTTTAACCCTTTGTCTGCTGTCTGGATATCCCGGTTAATCTCTGAAACGGCTAAATCGATTTTCACCAGACTTCCACGTTATAAGAATTAACTTAAGACTACTTTTTTACTATTTTAGGGTTCTCCAAAAAATATTGCACGCGGACCAAGTCGCGGGCAAAGCTAGCTAGTGCTACATAATTAAACTACGTCATTTTTATTAGTCCGACGTTACAGCTACTTTGTTTTCCATGATCACATCTATTGAAAAGTGACTGAAACGTCGGAATAATAAAGATCAAATAAATTACGACACTTAAAACAGTTAAAACGTAGTTTTATGTGTAACCACACGTTTTCTTAACAAGCTCATAATAAATAAGTAACTAATAGTAAGCGAAGATTGGGTTCTAGAGCAAAATCAAAATTAATTTACCCAAGATTACAAACTAAAAACAAACTTTGGTGAACCGATCTCCCCTCGTATTGATTAAAGCTTGATTTCTAAATACGTTCCTTGAACTAAGTAAATAGCTTACTTAATTTCAAGATATTATACGAGAAATGAGACGGTTGGGAGCTCTCTTGTCGACCATTCACCGTAATCGGTAACTCAATTTAGCTTTAATCGGTTTAGTCGGAATAGTTAACCGTGTTTGACAAACAGCTGTATTGGTTCTAGCTGAGATAAGATTGAAATTTTACATTAAACAGCCTATTTATATTCAACTGAGGGAATATAAAAGTAGATTGCATATTAATTTCGGCTTTGGTGTTATGAAAAATCAATTGGTCCCAATTCACTACTTCAACTAGGAATCCGAACTTACAGACGCTCTAGAAGTCTAGAGCATACCAGCCTTAGAAGATACATTGGCTCGCTTGTTATACATTGATGGCCTCTGTGGTTGAGCTGGCTAAGCCTTTGCCGACCTACCTCACTGCAATACAGAGGCTCCGGGTTCAATTCCTGGTATAGTAAATTTCGGAAACGTATTTTCTCCGTTATTTACTATGGTCTGGGATCGGCCCCAGAGTAGTCCGTTGTATATTACCCATAACACAAGCGTAACTTGCTTAATTTGGGGGTATACAATATATGCGTTTGTCTGCCGATTATTTATTTATATTCTACCACACGGGGATGGTTTTGGAAATCTGTTTGATTTGGGGACTATGTTGTTATTCATTCACCGTACCTTTGACCGGCGATTAATTCTGACGTTGCCGGCAATTATAAGTTATCAGGTTGCGACATAGGTCAGAATGAATTTTGAAAGGTAAGTAATAATGACGCATGTTCTTACTACATTCGAAGCAGAGCAAACTTTCAGCCACAACAAGCTGGTGACCCAACAAGAGTTCATGTAATGTAGTCTATGTATATTTATGTATAATAGACTGCCAACAGAAATGAAAGAGTCTGTGAGCCTTGCTCCGTTTAAAGCCAGATTAAAAATGTATCGAGCAGACGCCCTATTTTATGGAGGATTTTTTAATTTTAATATTATATTTCCGTTGCCTGGAAGAGATTTCTTAAAGCAATAGGGCCGCCCATTGTACTACTTACTACCTTATAGTTAAGACAATAAAATGTGTTATTTTACAAAAGTTGGTGTACAGTAAAGAGTATTGTTGTTTTTTAATAGACGTGAGCACTACTTCTTACTCATACATACTGCTTACGTAAGACAAGTGAATGAATAGTAAGACATAGGAGTATGAATCGACCATTAATACTATGCAAACCATCGGTCACGACAGTCGGCCGTAGGTGAATGTGGTTGATACACATTGAACGAATTGAACTGGAAGACAATTAATAAAAGAAAATTAAAGATTACAAAGATGCTTACTTGTTGATATTTTTTTTGTTTTCCTGCACCCTAATCTTAAAGATATTCTTAGATAATCTAACAATAGAGGTGGAGCTAAAACTGAAATTAAATTTAATACACATGTAGGTACATAGTTGTTTATAAAATGTATATGAAATATTATTTAGTATTTTTTTAATTGCATGAGTTCTGTAGACAGGCAGACGGCCCATCTGATGGAAAGCGGTTACCATGGCCTGTAGAATTATATGCTTAGAACCCGATTAGGTATCAGTAAAGTGAAGTACTTTTAAGTAGAACCTAAAACTCTCAGTTCGCTTGTTGAACAGTCTCAGTGTGACAAGCTCTATTAGTTCAAATTCCCTACTTTTTAGAAAGACTATTACATTACCATTACATTTTTTGCGCCTTTGTGCGCGTGTGAGCGAAAATAATTACAAGGCGCTCACGCACACATCGGTTTTGTGCGTCAACTCTGATGACTCTGAATTTAATTTTGTAACAAACTATCTCTCTATGTATGTACTCTAAGCCGTGGCTTATGAACATTTGCAACACCAAATATCTACCAATGTGCTGCCGCTCTTTAAAGGCAAACTGAAACCTGGCCACTAATACCGGAATACACCTCAAGGTTGTTATGTCGGCATAGCCTCGGCCAGGGGTGGTAGCCTCCCAGAGGGGCAAGTGCCCTAGCACCCAGCTGTGGGTTGTATTTTCGCCTGTTACAGGCCGCCTGGCCGCAGGAAATTGCATTCTTTATCCGTTGCTGCACGGTGAGATAGTACCTACCTATCTTAGGAGTTTACATTTAACATTAAAATCCACGGGCAAAGGTGCAAGCGAAATCAATATTAACATTGGAGATTCCGCTAATTAATCACGTAGAGAGCCTTTTATTAAATTAATTGAGGCCGAAATTCAATCAAGGTCCACACCTAAATTAATCCTCACACGGCTGCTTTTCACTCATTATTGGAAACCGCTTGAAATGAAACACAGGCCGGTCGTAAAGTCAAAGGCGATTCTTGAACGAAAATTGCGCTAGAAACCGGATCATTTCTGTGATTTTAGTTCATTTAATTGGACCTTTCTCTCTCTAAATTTAACTTCAAATAATTACTTAAGTCACCGTTTGTATTTCTGAATTGATGCTTGGGAATTTACTCTTAAATTTGTATTCGTGAATATTTTAGGGTTTGCCAAACACCGACAAAGCTCCCGAAATTAATTAAGTAGGAGTGTGCCTGTCACTCGTGACACAGGATTGAATCTGACTAAACTTTTTGCTGACTAACGACACTTGACAGGTCTAAGTACATATTTTTTGTAGAGATAAAATTAACTCTTTTAAGGTTATGTAACTGTTTTGGTCTTTTAGTGTATGTCGCAGTCATTTTTCTTCAAACTAGTGGGATTTTAAGGCTTGTAGCAAAAGGTCGAAAATGGTGTGCAAATGAAACAACTTTTCATCGGTAATAGCTAATAAATAACTTACCAAAAAAATATGGTATATCTTCACGGTACGAGACGTAACGTAGTTGTTTCGTAATTTTTCTGTAGTTATTTAAAGTTAAGAAAAAATTACCAAATCACCTCCAAACTTGAAACTCTACTCTTTTAATTAAAAGAGAAAAAAGAAATATCTACATTTTTATTAAGGAAATAAATAGTTTGGGTTTATTTTTTTTTAATTACTCTTTGTATTGAATATTTATTAATTTAATTTGTTTGGGAAACATACAATAATTAATATTCTCATCTATATCTATACTTCGAATAAAATTGTAGAGGTCGAATTTCTGTACAATTAAAAAAATGCTAAAAACGGAGTCAGGGGGACGTAAGAAGTGAAATAGAACTAATTTGTTTTTTTTTAGAATTTTTTGTTTCTCTGTTTGTCTGTCTGTTTGTACCGGCTAATCTCCGAAACGACTGGACCAATTTACATGAAATTTGTATGGTGATAGCTTATATCCCTGGTCAACATATAAGATACTTTTGATCCCGAAAAATTAAAGAGTTCCCGTGGGATAGTTAAAAACTCTAATTACTTAAACAGCTTATAACAGACTAAAAGTCATTTCTGTGCAACGTAACATAATAGAAGCGGATAATTTGACAGGGTGTGGTGTCAGTGAGAGAGTTTTATCTTATATATATAATATATAAAGAAGATAAGTTTGTTTCTTTGTTTGTTTGCTTGAACGCGTCAATCTCAGGAACTACTGATCTGATTTTTTTTTTCAGTGTTAGATAGCCCATTTAATGAAGAAGGTTACAGGCTATAAACCATCACGCTAAGAGCAATAGGGGCGGAGCACCAATGAAGAATATTTAAAAATCGCGGGTGTTTTTTACCTTCCTTTCCACGCGAACGAAGTCGCGGGCAGAAGCTAATCTTATATACAAAAACGAATCGCAAAATGTTGGTAAGCGCATAACTTTTATTTTTATAGCTGGAGTATAGCAAACAGGCTGACGGCCCACCTGGTGGAAAGCGGTTACCGTCGCCTATGGACGTTTGCAACATCAGAGATGTCACCAACGCGCTGCCGGCCTCGAAGAAATTTTATGACACCTTTTTTGAAAAAATCCATATCGTAGCGCTGTGGGAAAACCTAGGCCGGGAGCTCATTCCAAATCCCCGCGGTACGTAAGAGAAACGTTCTACAGAACCGTTGCGTACATGAGTGAAGTGGCTCGAGGATTTGGGGGTGAATTCCCAACCGATGGCGAGCGGTGCGATGGTAGAAAGAGGACGAAGGCACCATTCTAAACAGTTCTTCGGAACACTCCCCGTTATACAGTCGGTAGAATACGCAGAGAGAAGCAAAGTCTCTCCTGAGGCCAAGTGTATCTAAGCCGTCTGTGAGTATGGGATCATCAACAACGCGAACGGCTCGACGTTGAATACAGTCCAGGGGATTAAGTTGGTAGGCAGGTGCTCCAGCCCAAAGGTGTATGCAGCACTCCATATGCGGCCTCACCTGGGCTTTATAAAGCACAAGACGTTGCCGCGGTGTGAAGTACTGCTTGGACCGGTTTAGCACTCCCAACTTCTTAGAGGCAAGTTTTGCCTTGCCTTCAAGATGGCCCCTGAACTGTACATCGTTCGCGATGTCAACACCTAGAATCCCGATACTTTGGAGGTGGTAAGTGGAGTTCCTTGGAACTGAAGCGCTTGCTCGAATGGAGTTTTATTGGCAGAGAATACACAGACCTGTGTCTTCTTGAGGTTGAAATGGACAAGGTTCTGTCTCTCCCATTCTGAGACTCTCTCCAAAGAATGCTCAACTTCAGACACAAGTCTATCCCGACTTTCCTCCACAAATGATCGAGGGATGTTTGCACGACCAGATTACTGCGCATCGCCACTGCTGTCATCCGCATAGCAATGAATATTGCGAATAGACAACATATCATTGATATGCAAGATAAACGACGTTAGCGATAGCACACAACCCTGGGGCACACCGGCGTTGATGGGCTTGATACTAGAGCAGCAACCGTCGACAACGACTTGAATGCTGCGCCCATCAAGAAAGCTGGATAGCCACGTGCAAAGTCCTTCAGGTATCCCATACGATGGCAGTTTCGATAGAAGAGCTCTGTGCCAGACCCGATCGAAGACCTTAGCAATATCTAGGCTGATTGCCAGTGCTTCCCCTTTGCTCTCAATGGCTTCAGCCCAACGGTGGGTTAGGTAAACCAAGAGATCCCCAGCTAAGCGACCGTGGCGAAAGCCGTATTGCCGATCATTTAGCAGCCGGGAATCTTCCAGGTAACCCAGAAGCTACGTGTTGATAATACGCTCCATCACCTTTGAGAGCAAAGAGGTTATTGCTATAGGCCTATAATTCGATTTTGTTTTTGTGTCATGAAACAAAGACTTTTAGGAATTCAGAAAATATGGCGGTACGAAGTACGCCGGGTCAGCTAGTATAGATATAAAACACAAAAGGAATACATATATCAATCAAGTTTCCACTATATAATAATTTATATAATAAAAATAAAAATTGGCTCAAACAGTTAATTACAAAAAAGAAAAATAAAGAAATACGAAAATTACATAAAATGTCTATTTAATTGACATTAGGTCAATATTGAACAAAATAAAAAGAAAATGTCAAAAAAAGGAAATTATATAAAAAAACGTTTATCATTATTCTAAAAATTGTAAGTTATTGGATTATAAAATAATAATGCATCTGCAAAATGACCGCGTCTGTGGAATCCCCGCTATAGCCCGAATAATTAGTACCGAACAATCCTCAAGGATATTGACGTTGCTACATGCCTTAAATAATCAAATTTGCCACAAATGTGTATTTTATTCACCACATAATGATGTAGTCAAATAGGGAATAATTAAACTGTAGTAGTGGTCGCCATACATATAATTGACGAGTGAAAATGTTATGTACTTACATAATCGTGTCAAATATCGTCAGAGTGATCAATACACTACCACTTTAAACTTGATCATTCCGCGAGTTATATCGGTAACGGTGTCTTCGTAAACCATAAAATATTTAGTAACCTTAGTCTTGAAAACTTTTACTATTCAACTATAAAAAAAAATCTTACAATTTTATATGAAACCAGGCCTATAAATTACACTAAATTTGATTTTAGCTTATATATGATATCCAACAATGTTCGTCACGAGAACTATGTATGAACAAAAGGATTCAAATTTGAATAAAATATTTGCGAGTCGTTGGAAAATTAGAGGTAATTGGTTGAAATATTCCTTTTTATTTACAAGTAATATAAAATATGGACTACTCAAATGTTATGTGAATCGCGTATGTTTCTGACAGCTTCATAAATATTACAAGAGCTCCTCTTGTTGTGTACATATATTATAAGTACGGATCGTGAATTATTCGCCGCTTTTATAGAATCAAGAACTTGAACTAACGTATTTTTCATATAGAAAAGTTATAATAATAATAAGGGACTGGCGAGTCACCGTCTGCCCTTTTATCCATCTTCCCCGAACATTGCGACGGGCAGTCGCCATAGTCCCCATATTCCCAGACACCTAGTACTAGTAGCAGTTCACCCCAATAGCCCGGTACTTTTTGTTCTCATTTCCCACAATAGTCCTACACTGGCCGGGGCTTGTCCTTGGGTGTATTACTATCTGTTGTAGACAGGGATAATCGCCGGTCAGTGTCACGCTACATTTACATTAAATGTGTCACGGGGCCTCTACGTGTTGGCCTTCCCACGGCCCCACGCAAGCCTTCCAAATGTCCGGGCCAATTTTATGGCCCGTGGTCTCAAAAGACCACGACCAAGAAGATACAAAAATAATAATAATATCGGCAGACAAATATACACATTGTATATCCCCAAATTAAGCAAGTTACGCTTGTGTTATGGGTATACAACGGACCACTCTGGGGCCGATCCCAGACACCCAGACCATGGTAAATAACGGTGCAAATACGTTTCCGAAATTTACTATACCAGGAATCGATCTCGAAGACTCCGCGTTGTAGTGAGGTAGGCCGGCAAAGGCTTAGCCCGCTCAACCACAGAGGCCGTTGGCCGTATAATATAATGAAGCAGTAAAAATGACTACATAGTGTAAATTGACTTTCAATTTTACGTAGTAGACTTCGTATGAAGTCAGTATTTTTGACATTAGATATTCTATTCATCTATTGTGATAAATCTATTCGATTGCACATACTTTAACGTCCTCAATACTTATTAATGCTTCACGATGTCCAGCCATCTCTTACTTGGTTATCGACGAGGTTTAATTCTGGATCGTTTATTGAGGTAGTCCTTAGGCTGACGCATGACGATGCCGAACCAACTCAGGTGAACTTCTTGCACACAGACATGGAACCTACCGCAGATTCTTCTATCACGTTTTACATTTGAAAACTCACATTTTACGTTACGAAATATTTAAAAAATAATCAAATGTTCCTTTTCATATCCAACATAATGTAAACGCACTAAATACAATGTAAAATAAACATGGCGAACCAACTTAAACATAACAATATCCATTCGCATTTGCGTTAGTTGATAACAGACCCTTCGCTAATGGATATTATGTTTAAACAGAAACTACATTAACAGGTATTTTGATTTACATAAATGTATTTACTCACTACATAATTATATGTACGTATAAACCTAAGGCCATGACACTCATTCTGATATATCGTTATATTCTGAAAATTTTTTTTTTAATTCAGATCAAATTAATAAGAAATACATGAAGCACAATTTTATTTAAATAAAAAACCTATACAACTTTATCAGATACTAGTTGATTCGTACCCATATCGCTGGGCGTCATTAAAAAATACACATGCACCCACACACTAACGGACGCATATCAAGGTTTAATTAAGCTTTGTTACCTATGTCTAACTCATAAACGCAGAAAGCACTCGCAATGCCTCGTACGAGGATGTGCGCAATTCTTGCGTTATTGCTCTAACATAGTTGACAGGTGTTTCCGTGCCCACTTCGCTGGGAGTAAAACAATGTTACCTTTTTAATTTATTAATCACCATCAAATATAATCCATGTCACTCGGGAATAATAGAGATTTCCTACAGGTGATTCCTGTTTTTTTAAATTGGATCAGTAATACCGGAGTCTACCTCGAACATTTAAACTCATAAACTTTACCTCTTTATAATATAGATAAATTTGTACATCAAGGGTGGATATTAACAAAAGAAGGCAAAATTGGTATGCTCCTTTTGGAGGCAAATGATAATTATTGGAAAAATAGGTGTATCCTTTTCGGAGAATAACAATGTCGGCAGACATACACACATATTGTATATCCCCAATTTAAGCTAGTTACACTTGTGTTATGTGTGATATACAACAGACCACCCAGGAGCCGATCCCATACACCCAAGACCATTTTTTTTTATTGCAGGAGATCAGCAGATAGGCAGACGGCCCACTTGATGGACAGCGGTTACCATCGCCTATGGACATTTGCAACGCCAAAGGTGCTACGAATGCGCTGCTGCTCTCCTTAGGGAGCCTGGAACCTGGTCACTAATGCTGGAACACAACTCAAGATTGTTATGGCGACATACTCTAGACCAGGGGTGGTAGCCATCCAGTCGGGCAAATGCCTTACCACCTGGCTGTGGGTTGTTTTGTCGCCTCTTACGACAGGCCGCCGGGCCGCAGGAAATTGTATTCTTTCTCCGTTCCTGCACGGATAGTGAATTGCAGAAAATTCGTTTCCGAAATTTACTATGTCGAGTATCGAACCCGGAGCCTATGCGTTCCAGTGAGTTCGTCCGTACATGACTAAGCCCGATCAACCAAAGAAGCCGTCAAAAAAAATACTTTCACGGTACGATAATTGAAGATAAGATTTGCAGGTTCACAAATCAAAGGTAAGCTATGCTGATTTTAAAGGCTCATGCTTCAATGCCTGAACGTGGCAATTGTAAGATAAGAGTAGAAAAACTATCAGAATTCGAATCCGAACTAGAAAGAAATACAGGTGCCTTCGGCGAAAATAGTTTGCAAAAAATCAAAATGTTTGAACATTCTTCTTCAACTTTATCGATCTCTTATTTGAAAAGGTTTTCATTAGAACTTTAAAACGCATCGTGTGACCTTGAAACACAATAGTTAACAAGATTTTATTCTTACACAACAACGATATTGCGTTACAAGTTATTTCATTGTAAAACCTCAGAAAGGGATCCATTTTGAGTCTCTCGTCACGTATCTCCCCACGTGAAGTGTTTCAGTTCGACGGATGAAACGTCAAGACCCCCACTTGACTTTACATCGTCGTCTTATTCAGAATTCTCGGGATGTTGTTCACATTTGTACCTTTCGTGAACTCCCATCTCGTATTGTTATCAATTATTCAACAATACGCAACGAACAAAAAAGACTTAGTACTACGTACTACTCTTGGTTCAGGTAAATGATTTAGCATATGACTAGAAGTTTGGAAATATAACGTCATAGAATAATACACACACCGACACAATTAGCGTAGAAGAAAAAATAATTAAGAAAGCGGTACAGGAAAAAGAATGCATTGAATGAAATAACAATTAGGATCTAACCTACAAATAACTAACATCTCTTAATGTGGTGTTTGTGGAGTCTAAAGTAACTTTTAATGAAAGAAACTTAAATATAGCACTATTTTTAGATTTCATATCAACTTATATATATATATATAATTTCAGCCCATAAATGTCCCACTGCTGGGCTCGGGCCTCCCATTATAGGGGGAATGGACAGTATACCCGCCACGCTTGTCCAAGGCGGCTTGGCAGGTTTGACACATCGGTTATCTCGATGTGCAGGTTGCATCACGATGTTTTCCTTCACCGTTTTTAGCACGTGGTAATTGTAACAATATGCACATTAGATCAGAAAACTGACTAAGAGGTGCATGCGTTCCGGTCAGGATCGAACCCGCGCCCTTCGATTTAGAGGCGCATGCGCTAACCATTACGCTACCACGACTTATCATGGTAGCGTAATGGTCATCAACTTATACAAATTGAAAAATTGTTACAATCTATACTTATGCTATAAAGAGGAAAGATTTGTATGTTTGTACCGAATAAGCTCAAAACTACTGCATCGATTTTAAAAATGCTTTCACCATTCGTATGCTACATAGTCCTTGATATAAAAATTAGACACCCTTATAATACACAATTAAAACTTCAATAATGTAACCCATCAATTTAAATAAAATATTTTTCGCTGGAATCGGGTTCTACAATTTTGATGAAATTTTATACGCGTTTGACTGTGTCCCCGGCTTAGATTCATTATTGGACCCGGTAGGTAGCGCTGGAATTAGGTTCTAGATTGTTATTTTTTCAGGGCAGGACAACGTCTACCGTTACCGCTGTAACTATAGTAAATAAATGAAAGTTTCGTATCATGTGTTTGCTTCTCGTGCTCTGACTACAGCTTCCACCCGTCTGGCATGCTGTGGATGATGTTATCTATTTTTGTTTAAGGCAACCTCTCCCGCTCTTCAAGCAACACGTTACGCATTTGACCTTAGATTGTTTAAAGGGGGCGTCATGGATACTCTATTGGATTCATATTCGAGGATCTTGCTGGCCAATGCATTACTGTTATATCGACATCGTCTTATCTTATCGGCTAATTTTTTTTAATGGTTGTGTCATCGCCTCCTTAATAATTAAATTAAAAGTTCATCTTCTGAAAAACCCTGTTGAAAAAACTTCAAACAATCTTCAGAATTTCGATGTCTATTCCTTTGTGATATAAATACTCGTTTATTTGTTGCTTACATCTCAAACAAAGGTTAATATATCATTATCTGACATCGCCAATTACCGGTATTGGTTGCTTTTACCATCTTGGCTTACAATTTATACAATTTTGAAGGGGGCGGAGGGGTATCCTATTCATGTTAACATCTTATTAGATTATTTAAAAAATATACATTGTGTAGCCAATTATTAAAAATAGAAATGCTTAAAGATTGTAGAAATTCTCCTCCGATGGAATGATCAGACCTGACGCTATGTCAGGGTCACTGTCAGGGTGGAAGAAGTTGGTGGCGATTACTCCTTGGCAAACCTAGTATTATCTATCTACTTATGTCAACCCAAAACTATTGAGTAAATGTGGACGAAAAGAAAAAGGAGAAAGTCCAGACACACCATATACGCATATGTGAAATGTAGTGAATATTTCCTCGTTTTGCATTCGTGCTTGATGCCCTAGAATAAAGCGTAAAAAATGAGGGATAAAGGAACTAGAAACAGATGAAGTTTCTAGAACACAATTATGGAATTAGGAATTATGAAAAGGCGATAGATTGTCTGCAATAAATGACGATTGATTTGATAAGAATTTTTATTTATTGCGAAACGTTGATCATGTCATTAATCATTAAATTTAGATTGCGCAGAAATTAATTGGAATTTTAATATGTGGGCGCTATGTCGCGATTAATTGGAACTACGTATACTCGTATGATGTACATCTAATATCTAGACCAGGGCTGAAGCCCTTTGAAAACGGTAAAAAGTTAAAAATAAATAGTAGGATGAAACCCATTGGAAACGTATATAAAGAGAATATAACAAAAGGGGAAATAATTCACGGGCGATATGAGGTCGGGAAGTGGAAGGAGGTGAGTTTTTAAGGGTAAAGGACGAGTACACTATGGAATCAAGTTAAATAGTGTAGTTGTAGGTAATAAAAAGATCTACAACTTTTGTTTTCAAAACCTTTTTCACATAACCTTAAAATTTACGTGAATCATTCAAAATACCAAGTTTTGGTTTTTTTATTTATATCTTTTGCAAAAAAAATATTTCCTTGAAGTATGATGAAAACTTACCTTTTTATAACCCACACACACTGTTATTTTTTTTATTTAAAATATTTAGTTTTTCACCTTGTTTTGACTTAATATCGAAAGAGCACCCTAATTTTCAATCGCAAATTCTCGCGTTAAAATATCAGCTTTTAAAAAAGTCGGTGTTTTTAAAAAATGGGCTTTTTGTTCGTTAAACCTATACTTTCTGATAGTGTAAAAAAACCTTACTCTGGTAAATGTTCTCAGAAAATGCAAAGAAAAAATAGTAAAAAAAAACGCTGTTGTTAGTACATAGATCCTATATTATTGTGTATTCATATTTATTGAATGTCATTCATTAAATAAATATGAATACACAATAACTAACTAAGCCGTAAAATAATAGTTTAAACTAAAACGTAAAATAATAGTTCATTCAAGTCCAAATCAGACATAACGGAACCACTTTCAGTGTCTGTTTCTACTTCAATGGAGTCGCTATCACTGTTGACCTACAAAAATAATAAGCTTTCTTTCGTATATTTCTCCAAACCTGTCCTCTTCCCAGTATTTTTGATGGAAGCGATCCACGTGGTTGACTTCGTTCTTCCAGACGCTTGGCGTGATACTTTTTATAGCATTTTGAGTTAAGTTTATTATATCCGTTTCGGATTGAGTTACATTATTATCTGCGACGCGCTGCTTCATTATATGCCACACTTACTATATCGGAGTTAGGTCATTCACAGAGATAAGGTGGTAATTAAAGCACTTCGTGACAATGGCTTTTGTATAATTCATCAAACAAATATTTTTCAGATGATTGACATTTTGATGACATAGTTACATGCCGGTGAAGGTAAAGGCACGCCTGCCCGTCATAAAATGCAGTTTAGTACCTTTCCCGCATTTAGAGTTCTTTTGTTTACCCGTCGCAGGTGTGCAGATTACGGTTTCTCGGAAACCTCAGTCAACGCGGTCCTTTGTTATATTATACAGTTTACTAGAAAACAATAACCGAACGGAGGGGTAAGCCAGTCAAGCGAGAATTACGTTACGAGCAAGACACATTCGATGAGCGATATAGTGACGGACTTTGCGCGTGTTATTGAACAGTTTGTACTAGTAGATTCTAGTTATATTTGTACCCATGTTATAAGTGTTCGTATAGTTCTAATAAATTCTATGATAATTCCAACGGCATTTTAATTCGAGTCCTGCGTAACTCGTAAGAATATTGTATAATTCTTTTTGGGTCAGTTTTTCTTCATACATGACATTTGGTCACGTAACCAATTTTTCATGTTTTCTTTACGTGATGCGAAAGTCGATTGTTTTCTATGTGCTTGCTATGATATGGAGCGGAGCGGTTGGCTCAGAATAAGCTTGTCTTTTAACACTAGCGTCTAAAGAATTTTGCCAGCATTTAGCGACGGTGTAATTGGGTGTGAATCCAGGTTTCATTAAAATATGTGACCCGTTTCTTATCAGCGCCAAGTTTGTCATTCAGCAGACAGGCAGACGGCCCACTTCATGGAAAGCGGTTACCATCGCCTAAGGACATTTGTAACACCAAAGGTGCTACAAATGCACTGCTGCTCTCTTAAGGGAGACTGGAACCTGGTCACTAATACCGGAACACAACTCGAGATTTCTATGACGGCATTATCTAGACCACGGGTGGTAGCCATCCAGTCGGGCAAATGCCCTACCACCTGGCTGTGGGTTTCGATTATATACAAATCGAGGCTTTTATCATAACATATTGGAATTTCGCTCACATGCTTACCTCTTAATATAATGCACCTAAATATTTAAAACACCCCCATAAACGGCAAATTCACTTAACGCTAGAACGGTATCGGTAAAATTTCATTAAAGGGTGGGTTAAACGCAAATTTGACGTATTCGTAGAAGTATCAGATGTTTGGCGGAATCTATTACACGCTCTTCACGTCAGCAGCAAGCATAGAGCAAAACTTATTGCTGGGGAGTAGCTATTTTACTTTCATAGTATATTGCTGTTTTGTGGTATTTTTATCGACAAAAGGCACACATTATATGTACGGTTTACAGAGTCGAATTGAGGTAACTACAAATGCACAACCATTTACCTTGCTTACTGTGCTGAGGAAACCCAGCGATTATGGATAGGTCACAAGGCACTGGCACGACGTACCAATAGGCTAGGGCCCGCCAGGGGGTTAAATGTAAAAAATAGACGAAGAACAGGAAGAACGACTCTCCGGTGAGAGTCGATCGACGCCGATGCTGTCATCGGCGTCAATAGCTCGCACGGGGCGGCAATACATTTGTTAAGAGTGAGAAAATAACTAACAGCAGTTATTTTCTCACTTCATCTTTTTGGTACCCCATATAAAGACCACCACTATACACTACACTATACTTTTCAACCAATTCGCCGCATCCTACCTACTATTTGTGACACCACAGCCGTGCGTGCCACCCAGGATGCACGGCCTGCCTATGGGTCATCTGCAAATCAAACGACGCTAACGCCCGGGAGGACCCGACAAAGTAATGTTCAGTCTTATGCGATGTTCCAGCAACTTAATATCGATCCCTGTGGAACACCGCATGCAACAACACCTTGGCTCGTCGATTCCATCCTCTGTGGACTGGGTAGATGACGGCTCTGTCCTAGGTATGCTCCGACTATTTGACGGAGGTAGGTCGGCGCAACGGACGCAAGCCCAAGGCAAAGATTTCATTTTACCTATCCCATCCCCTTAATAATTCCTGCTATCCGAACTCTAACTCGTTAGCTTCTAATGTTGCAAAGTTCTGTAAGCGATAGTATCCGCTTTCCATTAGTAAGACTAGCTAGGAAAAGCTTGCCTGTTTGCCAGCTTCACAATTGATAAAGAGGTAGTAGTACAATGGGCCTTATCGCTATTTCAGGCAAATATTTTTACATTCTTCTATTATTTTGAAATTTATTAATATCCTCCCTAACATTATTACTAACTTCCTTCATAACATGTCGATCTTTCAAGGAAAGATGCACCTAGAGCCTTACTTTGTTATATATGGCAATAAAAGTTTACGGCGACTCCATTCCTGGTATCTTAATGATTGCACCCTCATCCGGAAATTATAACTCGTGACGTGATCGAACGTCTACCGCATCTAGTTCAACGAAGCTATCGTGAACTTTAAAGTGAATCCTTTTGCGGAAAAATAATTCATATTTAACAACGTTATCAAAACTACTTGATAAATCTCATGATATAGTAAATCCATTGCCAAAGAAGGAATATACAAACAAAGCCTCTTTCTTAATGGGGATTGTTCAACAAAAAATTACCCTCTGATTTTATATTTTTATTACGTAAAATAGGGTATTTTAAGATACTAATTTGAATATTTTTGTATTTTAAGCGTTAGTTTTTTTATAATTCGATTTTAAAATTATTTCTCCGATGACGTCATAAGGGACAAGTTTACATTGATTTCTTTGCCTAGAAAACAAAAATAATAAAACTTACTAATCATAGTAATCTGTGCTACTACTATTTAAATGTCACTGTCTTTAATCATTACGTATCGTGATCATTTTAGTGTTTTTTGTCGCTAGGCTTATAATTTTTCGCGTTCAACCATTAATATTTTCTACAGCTATCGTTAAATTTTTTAAACTGATCTTTAGGGAAAATCCATGTTACGGAACTTAAATCAAATAATGTACAGCTAGATTTTACACCTGAAATAGGCAAACAAGCAGACGGCCCATCTGATAGGATTTACTAAGGTCAAATAAAGGTTAAACACATTTCTTACAAAACAAGAAATCTTACGTTTTTGTAATTTTAACTAGACAGAAATGATTAGGGACACTGTTCCTCGAAATGGTTTTTGAAATAGCTAGACTAAAAAAAAGTGAACAATCCCAATTACATAATATTATTATTATAAATTCAAACGGGAAATAATTACAATATTTTTTTATTGAAATTCTTTAAGACATTAATGAGCTGAAACTTTAAACATAAAAATAGATAAAAGTTCTAAAAATGGCCCTCATGCACAAATTACATTTTTCAATTAAATTTGTCTTTTATTTAAGAATTACAAACAGAGAGTTCAAACCTTATTTACATTAGATGCAATATGCAATAATCAAAATAAATACGATCAAATTTATACTCTACAAAAATATTACATTTTACAGTGAACAGCAAATTATATTTATAACATAATTTATAGCACTAGTAGTGTCTAGTTATGTTTATACTTATGTTATATGTATTTGTATAGTTCTAATAAATTCTATAGTAATTCCAAGGGCATTTTAATTCGAGTCCTGCGTAACTCGTAACAATATTGTTGAAAAAGATCTGTTATATTTAAAATTCCACATCATGTTTCAAGTTTAATAAAACAGTAGGCTGAGAACACAGCTATAACATTTAATAGCATACGCCACAGCCCGTATAATACAAGAGTATAATCTGCTGCATCTTTCGCTGACGGCACCTCTCGCTTTAATGAGACCGCCGAGCCTCCAACGTTGAATAATTCCTCATTAGGCAAGCTAGCTTTAACCTATTTTTAAAAAATAAGATTTAATAGGCATTTTATACTTGACAGTATGTGTATCTTCTATCCATAAATTTCTTCAAAATCAACGTGCGATTTTGAAGAAATTTATGGATAGAAGTTTTATAAAAATAATCATCGTCAATCTACTGTTAAATCCCAGTTGCGACTTACGCCACCGTTTTAGAGCCCAGGGATTGCGTTGCATCATTTCCTACATATCTTTTTTATTGTGAACTGGCGTATGTTGTATAGTTAAATATGTTGCCCTTGCAGAACTAGTCGTATGTATCGACCAACTTCAATAAACTAACTAAATTAGTAACGTGCGGTATATATTTCCAAATGGAGCAAAGAAATAGTCCCTCAAGACATTTATAAAAGACTTCATATAAATTTCAAATGTTCAGCCTTCCGCACCGAATTATTTTGAATAAGTAAAATGACGAATATCGTGCTGTTGGTCTGCTGAGATTTCCACAGGGTCACATTTAAAATAATGAGCCAGAAATGTATTCTCTGATGTGTATTTTTTTACACAAAACAATAAATACGTGTGCATTCAAAGCAAACATTTCCTGTGCTAAGCTTGTATCAAACCCGCATATTGAAAGGTTCCATAGAATAATAGTAAAGGTTCATTATTTTGGTTATTTGGCTACGAAATCACAAAGATATTTAAATGAAAATACACCATATCTCAGAGAAAATCCAACAATTATTTTTCAAACCAAGTTTTGATAAAAATATTTTTATTTCTACCGTTTTGATTTATTCTTCAGTGTTCTCCATTTCATAGTTAAAGGGATAGAAGAGTGGAGCACATATTTTACGAGATTAAAAGCGATTACACATTCCTATTCACTAGCACTTTAGTAAGACGCGGCCATGGACTACACTCCGAAACTTGTCTACTTTATTATGTCATGACGTCATCCAGCCTGCGACAAACGTACTCCAGCCACTCCTGCTTGCATATTTCAGTTCTCTTACGGTTCCCTGATATTAAATTATGTATATCCAGAAAATAAATCCAACATAGCCCGCTCCATAGACTACTACGACTTCAGTGACTTCAATGATGTTGACCATTATGTTGGGGTACAACAAATCATAATAACCTTTAAGAGTCCTCATATATATAGGCCTTTTTGACGTATCTTTCAACAGAAAATCTTGCTAATTCCAACTGTGCGAACGCAGATATTTAGCGACACCAAATTTAGTTTCAAAAGTTCTTTTGCAAAGACCGCGGTACACCCTATTGAGTCATAAGTGTAAATGTAGGAGGCTTTAGGATGGTTTTTTATCTAAATATTTTACGCACTGCGATTCGAAGGCAACAACAGCTATAATACGGTGCTGAAATTTACGCAAGGTAGCCGGAACACATATTACAGGGACTAAAATTTCACATTAAGAAAGAAAAATACGGTCAGCCACAAGGCAAAGGTAAGTTCCCAGATTGACCCGCTACAAACTCCGGAACTTCAAGCTATCGACTGAGGCACAGTCTCGCCCAAGGGACCTTTATCTATTATGGATAGAGAAGCCTTCCCTGTTCTTGGCAGATATAAAATATTCTTTTAGGAAAAATACAAAGCCATTTTGAGACAAGACGTGGTAGAATAAGGATGCACACGCACTCGCTTTTCAGATTACATGGTTTAAAATTCAAGTCGAAAAGTAGGCACTACTTAGGTATTTTTTTTCTTACTGTGCATTTTGTTACAATTACCTACCATAGGCTTGCGGTGAAGGGAAATGTTCAATACGTCTTGGACGTGCCTACTTTCTAAATTATAACATGCATATAGTTTTAAGTTAACAAAAAAATGCATTTTTGCGCATATGCCTATATGTTATGAAGTCCTCGATATATAGAAAGGTGCATATTTTTCTTATTCCGCGTTTATACATAATTTAAAAAAAATCGCATTACAAAAATGAGGGCAACGTAACAGGAATAATAAAATAAGTGAATTACGGGTTCCCCGGTGAACATCTCGGTATAAAACCCACACAGCTGTTACGAAAAGTACCGAGCCTGTCTAGACTACAGAGTCAGATCAATATCTAGTATATATGGTCAGTATTTATGGATAGAAACAAGGTTAATTAGTTGTACTAAAATATTCACAAATGTTCTGCATTTTAAAAATATTTATCTTCATAAATTAAAATAAATTTTTGTTAAACAGCTATGGATCGAAATTCCTTTCTAAAACATTTCAGGATTTTGGAAGTCACAAGAATTTCAATAAAATAATAATATTATGAAATATGACATTAATTTATGGTATTTACGGATAATTATGATATGTAAAACTTGATATTTTTGTATTAATACGCTTTTATTAGCTTCATACGTATGTTAGTATTTTTGTATGTAACGGAATTTTTCAAGTTAAATTTGATCTGTTTCCGATTGAGCTGAAATTTTGCACGTATGTGTAAATCGCGTGACAGTACAATAATATGGCACCATGGAGCTGATCTGACGATGGAGTCGGAAGGTGGCCATAAGAACTCCTGTACTAAACAAGATAGACCCGTCGTGTTGGGGCTCGTTTTACTTGTCTTGGCTAGCACTCTGCTGCTACATATATACAGGATCTGAAAAGCTTGTCTTTAAAAACCTTTAAAAAAAAGATAGTTAAAAAAACTAAAAAATACGCTTTTATAGAAAATACCAACTAAAAATAGAAAATAAACTTTAATAAATTTGAATTAAAAATAGTGTAAGAAAAAATGATTTTATTGTAAAAAAAAAGCGTGGGGTGCATAGTATCAATAGTTATAAATATTTTATGAACAGATATGAGTAGGGTGAGAATTTGACAATATCCTGAAAAGCAGTAGCCTCAATCAAGTATTTTTTTTCAAGTACCCTCTATAATTAACTGGCGTATCCCAAGAGTATGCGTACTTCACTTTGAGAAACCCTGCACTAATAATATCCATTCCAATTCATAAAATATTTTACTAAATTATTATCTGTTGCCCATGTAATAAGAAATTGCCATCAGAAAATTATTTCGATACTTAAAGCAAAAATTAACCCATATGGAGGTAATTAATTTTTCAACGGTGTTTTATTCCAATGTAATTATGGATTTGCTGATCAGACACACAGGTTGTATCAATGTGCAGGTTTCACCGCGATGATTTCCTTCATCATTAACATAATGATAATTGTAAAAATAACTACATTAGACAAGAAAACTGCCTAAATAGTGCAAGTTTTCTCGTCAGGATTTGCCTTTTGAGTTTGAGATACAAATGCGCTAAACATTAAACTAGCACGGCTTGTTACCATGTAATTAGGTTTGTTTTATTACAAAGCTGTCAAATAGGGGGCCAATTCTACTATTACTATCTCGTCAAAATTGCCGGACACTATCGTCTCAGTCGTAGGTTCGCTTAAGTTCGGTATTCTGTTAATGACAATGGTAAATCACTTTATAAATGTTATAACTGAAAACTAGCGAAGTAAATGATTAGTTTGGATAACTTATTCTACTATAAAGGTGAACGCACACTTATCCGAGCCGAACGAGTCGAACGAAATGAATTTTAGAATTATGTATATGGAATCTCATGAAACCTTGGACACTTCCCCGCGTCGAATCGTCCGAATCTGGCAGAACCCCAGAAATCCTAGACGAATTCGGATGACGTCATCAGATTCGGCGCAGCTCATGCGGTCGACTCGACCGATACGCTCGTATTCTATCACTTGCGTATGATAGAGCAACGCGCGAGTATTACTACTGCATTGTGTTCATGTCGATTCTTTCGGCGCGGTCGATTCTTCTGGTGCGGATATGTGCGAGGTCTCCTTGACTTCGATTCGTTCGACGCGTTCGGCTCGGATAAGTGTGCGTTCACCTTTATTCTCCCGTGACTACAGCGAGAAGATATTGTGGATTTAGTAGAATACGAATTCTTGACACTTTCGCAACGGAATTGTACTTTGAATATCTTTGCAACGCCAAAGTATTGAAATAGCAGACTTGGGTCCTGTGTAGATGGCCCATCTAATGGAAAGTGGTTACATTCACCTATAGGTGTATGCAACGCCAGGGGCTAAGCATACGCGTTGCCAGCGTTTACGGTGGGATTGGAAGGATAGGACTAAGGAGATATAATAGGAGAGGTGGGATAGGGAGGGAACATGACAAAAGGGCTAGGATAGCGGGGTTGGGATAGAAGGAGAGGAAGTAGAACTCTTACTCATTGCACGAAACACGATTGATTAGCTCCAATCTATTTCACATGAATATTATGTGTTAGTAATGTAACAGTATTATCTATTACTTCCAGTTTTACCTAGTACTTACTACCAGTATTACTTAGTACTACCAGTATTACTAGTACTCCACTGTAACATTTCAAATAAAGAATCATTATTCTATAATTTCATACGTTTCCATTACAAAGGTATTGTAAAAATAAGCAACGAACACGTAATCCCAGACTTTTGTTTTCTAAGAAACAGCAGTGTCGAAGCAAGTGATTAACGAGCGGTAATTTGCGATATAGCAGGCCGCCGGACATCGTGACCTGGTGTTACTACCAGCTACCAGCTACCCATCTTTTGAATCCTTAATAACGTTTCCAAGAGATCTTTAATCAAGATTGACAACGCCATTATTCTAGCGAAGTAAAGATACGAAAGTTTTTGTTGCTAATTACATAAAGATGTTGTGGCTTGATTCGTACGTCCACATCCAGATTAATAAATAAAGGCATGAGTTTCTGGCTGTTAATCCGTGTTACTAAACACAACTATATGTAATGAAAATATCCCTACATTTTTATGATAATACGAGCGGACAGTAAAATAAACTGAGATACTTTTTAAAAAGTAACTGAAAGTCGTAGCATTATAGATTTTATACGACCTACCTAGGACGTCATAAGGTACATGCAAATGGAGTCAAATAACGCAATTATTATTATTGAAAAAGTAATTGAAATTATTTCTAACATAAAATTATTTTAAAATTAGATGATGAGGCGTTAGTTTAACGTTTATTCTCTTACATTTAAAATTTTAGAATATACCTATAATAATTTTATATTTTATATTTAAATTTATTATATTTTTTCCGTCTCCCTTATTATAATACATCGTTTAAAACATATGAAATACGTAAAATTGATCAAAGCTTTGACGAAGAATTATGCAAAGCTTCATTTACTATAATGTCCCTGGCCTGTGATAATATTAGTGTTATAGACTGTGTCACACAGATGTCGAAGATTTATGCGTTCGTTGAGATGGACGTTTGTGATTGTGATGTTTTGATCTAATAATTTCTTAATGTAATAATGCAAAACGCACGACGTTACTAGGGAGGGAGGAGTTTCATGCATATGACCAGGTGTGACAAGGACGGGGAAGGAGTCAAAATTCATGAAATTCGTGTGACGTTATTTGTGAATGGCCTCAAGTTATAAACGATATTGCGGGGAGACATAGTATAATAAATAAACTTTTCTTACACCGAATTGTTTTTATATTAACACACTAGCTGATACCCGCCCGCTTTGCGTGCCGTTAAATACAAATTTCGTAAAATTAGCTGACCTCAACTTGGCGAAAGGAAGGTCCATGCCAAATTTCAAGTCTATAGGTATTATAGTTCTTGAAATATCGTGATATATATTTAAATATACTACCACAGAATATCTATCCTATCCCAAAGACTAGTTACGCATTAGTTTCCACCCTATTATTGAAAACGTCTTCTATTGATGACAGTAAATCACTTAATCACGTAGGCCATATGCCTGTTTCCCAACTTCGCAATAAAAGACACCTTAGTCAAATAATATCTTTATATATAAAAATCTAGTGTGCATGTGTATGTGACTGACCTCCTCCTAAACGGTGGGTGCGAGAATGGTTAAGATTCACAATTGGACCCGATAGGTGGCGCTGCAATCGGATTGTAAATTTCATTTCTTCAGGACAGGACAATATCTGCCAGGACAGCTAAGTAGTTCTATAAGATTCTGTTTTTGCTAAAACAGCTTTGAACCGTAAAAATATTGCCTAATTAAAGAAGAACCTCTATATCTTGACCGTCATTACTAACCCATCAAAACAAACATGTTTCACCGAACATAAGTAGCTTACCGAAATATTCCCATATTAAAATTATTTCATCTAAGGAGCTAATCCGGAACGCGGTTCAAGTACCCAAGGGCAAAGAGCGGTCGGGATCAGCATCGCAGGTACGAGTATAAGAAAAGTTTCGAAGTAAAATTTACAGACTAAAACGACCAAGAAGCTCTCAAAGTTTGAAGTGATTCATGAGGATGGTACTGAATGAATTGACTTGCGATTGGAAAGCAATACCTATATTTAGACATAAATATTAAATGTTGCACAGATAAACAGTTTATATTTTAGCCACAAGATTGTTTTCCCGCCATTAGAAAAGCAAGAATATGAAGTTTTACAAGAAAATAAATAGTAAAAGTAGTAGTCGGCTTTAATTAATTATTCTTTATATATTTTTACACAAACAGAATTAATAATCTGACAAATAAGCAAATGGACACTATTTTTTCAATTGCATGTGGCAGGCCAACAGGTTGATGGCCCACTTGTCCGAAATGATGGAAGGAGGTTACCGTCGCCTATGACGTTTGCAACACCAGCGGCGTTGCCATCGTGTTACCGGCCTCTAAGAAATTTTATAACGCCCTTCTTAAACAATCCCATGTCATAGACCAAAGGGAAAACCTCGCAGTTCCTTCCAGATCTTTGTCGCACGAGTAACAAATAGTCTAGACTCTAGAGGACCGTTGCGTAGTTGAATGTGGGATCTCAAGGAAATGGGGATGAATATTCAGTCGATGGCGAGTGGTACGGTTGTAAAAATGAAGCGTTGGCGCCAGATCAAACAATTAGTTGGAACATTTCCCGTTTTACAGACGGTAGAATATGTAGAGACGCAGTGGCTCCGAGAGCTAAGCGATTCTAAGCTGCCTAAATCGTCGACGCTACGAACGGTGCTGGATGAAGTCAAGAGTGTAAGTCAGTTTGGTAAGCTGATACTCCGGCCAGTAGATATGAGTAGTACTCCATATATAATAACCTTACTAAAGTAAAATTCGTTTAGTTAACTTCTACAGGTTTCTACAGTTTTAGTGGCTTACGGCCGTTTTCAATAAGCTATGCATCCATCGTTTAAGTCACTAAAGATATGCTATCTATCTCTAGTAACGTCATTCGCCTATCTGTCAAAATCGGTAGTAGAAAACTTAACTTTTTGAAAATATATCATAATTTCTATTAATAATGGAATACTTTAGCAGCGTCGATAGCGATATGGAATTACTTCAAATGATGATTGATTATGATGAAGACTACGTAGATACTTTCGTCATAGTAAAAATAATTACAATAATTAGGCAGAATATTTAAACACATTCTATTTAAATTAGGGATACATGTTTAGAACTAAGACAACTAACCGCATAAACAAGAAAGGGGCTTGCTTCCGCAACTTGGCTGTACGTACCATCATTTTAGCAGACGCGCCTCTGTCTAATGATAATAAGATGTTCTAACAAGAACATACGAGTAGCTTTATAATAGTATACAGCTACGAACAGAGAAATGTATTTCACAGCACTAAAACTTCCTGTACAATATAACGCATACAATTGTGTCTACATCTATTTATAATTTTAATGTATGTATTAAAATTATAAATTAGTGTTAGTGTGTATATTTAAATTGTACAGTCCTATCTTTTTTTAAGAATTTCTTTTAAGCTAGATTGCCTGGAAGTGATCGCGTTTAACGATAAGACCGCATGTTGTTTTACCAAAAAATATTGTAATTATGATTTTTTTGTATTTGTTTAGTTTGGTGAGCAATAAAGTGTTATCTATCTATCTATAATTTGGAAAAATGAGCATTTAGAAGTTGCACTGAATTTTTTTAATGGTTATCTTTTTGATTTAGGTACTCAGTGGTTGATATTACAGGGTCACTGCGCAGCACTCAGGGAAATATATAGTAACTAGCTGTCCCGGCAGACGTTGTCCTGCCCTGAAGAAATAAAATTTAGAACCCGATTGCAGCGCCATCTACAGGGTCCATTGAGATGTAAGCTATCCCATCTTTTAAGTGGGATCAAACTGCACACGGTGTGCAAATTTGATTGAAATCGGTTCAGTAGTTTTGGAGTTTATTGGCAACATACATCGTGACACAAGATTTTTATACATATATAAGATATAAAGGTGTTACTATTTTAAAGATTACGTAGGTATATTAACATATTTCCACAGATCCCATCACCACAACTTGAATTGTCGTGACTTTGCTTGAATAATTGATTATTCCTCCTTCTTTGCCTGTAGAATGTTCCTCGAAACTTAATATTTTATATTATTCAATAATATCTAACTTGAAATTCAATATTATGATGGTAACACTTTCCGCAGAACGTGGATGTCCACGAGAGTGAAACCACGTTTAAGCCTCGGGGACTATAAGTATATACCTTATATTACATAAACTATGAATTTCAACAAACAAAAGCGATGAAAACTTGCATTTTAGTTTCACCTGATAAAACTGAAAATAACTGAAATTAAAGCATAGATTTCTTTTATCTTACAAAGAGAAAGACCAAGACTTGACTCGACTTTATCAAGTTTTCGACGACAGAGGTAGACTCCGTAGCCTTTGTTATTCTGTCTTTGCCAAAGGCAAAATACAACGAATACTTTCAAAAAGTACCTATTTTTGTAATTTCCTAATTTTAGCCTTCACAACTAACCGTCGATTCGTCTCGAATAACGTCAGGATGACCCGAGTCGGGTCACCCAACTGCGTGGAGATGCAAGTTTTAGCAAAATGGAATACTCCTCTGTCTCAAAGAGACGATCTCCCGCCGAGGCTATCACTGTACCTAGCAGTCTTGGGCCCCAGCTATTATTGTAAAAAAATTGTATATATTTATTTCACAGCGCCAACTATTGGCTTGTAAGTGTTTCACTACAGTTACATCTATACTAATCTATACGTAACAATATAAATGCGAAAGTTGTGATGGATACTTGTTGCTCATTCAGGCCAGAACGGTTGAACGGATCTGGGTTAAAATGGGACAGAGACAGATTATAATCAGGAATATATAATAGGCTACCTTTTATCCCGGAAAATGTACGGTTTCCGTAGGATAACAATTACGGGAGCAGTGCGCAAAAACTATTAAAAAATTACCTATAGTATTCCCTGTTCCATAATAGTAATGTTGTAATTATACAATTTCACTAATGCAAAATAAAAAAACAGACGGTGTGCGTCCCGGGACGCCCGACAGAAATGATAACTTAAACTAATCTAGAATGAGAGAAAGGGAAGCCTAAAAGAATGGCGCTGTAACGCGTTACGTAACGAAGTGGTTTACTCTCCCGTAAGAAGTTATCACTTCAGAAATACCGTTAATTTACATCTTGACGTACTTCTATATTGATGCAATGTTTCGAATATATAGGTAGTACTGAAATACAACGAGGTACGGTTCTAGATATAAAAAACAACTTAAAATCTATTATCATAAATTGAATGCAACATTTCTTCAAATCAACTTAATATCCCTGGAGCTTTTTAAACAAATACGCTAATGTAACGGAAGAAGGAATAATAAAATTTACTAATGGCGCAAAAAAGGAATTTATTAAAAAGGTAAACAAAAGTCGCTCTCTTTTCCTCCGGGCTTGTAAATCCCTTGGCGCCGCTGTTATTAAGTACCTATAAAGCCATAACCGGCTACATTATAATAAAGCAAATTGTAGCAGATGTTATAGATAGGGGGAATAGTAGCAAAGTTGTGTTCCCTGTGACCTGCGCAGCGATCCCTCGGGACTATAATCGGGGTTTAATATACCGATTAATCAAGTAACTTTTAAATTGATTTAGCAACTGAATTCCTTAAGGTTTTTCGATAAGAAAGTTCAAAGTTTTATCTACTTATACAAAGTAATGAAATTTCTATTAAGGTTCATAGTTCAATAGGTTTATTGTCATACATGTCCGCCAAAAAGTACTGATAAAATTTGTCTCTTTTCATTCGAATTCTGCTGTGTATAGTAGAAAAAATCATTCTATTTGTCGCTAATAAATTAAAGATTGCCATACATTATTAACTGAGGATGATTTTTTTCACTATACGTAAGCGTGTGGTATCCATTAGGAAGGATCTCAAAAATATACCAATGTCTCTTAACGACTTATTTATAAGTCAAGGTGGGGAAACAATAACTTCCAAAGTCGAAAAAATGTTAAAGTATGACCAGGGGATCCAAAAGTAGCCACTTTTATAGATTAGTTTATATTATGTCACGCATCAAAATTAAGTACAACTTTTATATTGTTACAATTGGGCCACCTGCATATTTGTAATCAAAGCACATTCATTACCCGCCGTCCGCGTTTGAGCTAATAGCAGTGACGCGCTTTTAAGACCGTCTTCTTTTGATAACTTTGTGTTTAAAAATTGAGATTAGAATAATAGCCGATTGTATATTGTAATATTTTAAGGCCTATTGTTATATTGTGATCACTGCCAGGTGTCTCGTATTTAAAATACAAGCTGGTTCTAAGAAATCCTCGACGCGGTCGGGCCGATATATTGCATCGGTACATTATGAATATGCCCCAACTGAAAGATGAGGCAGTCAAGCGATAACGTAAGCGAGACAAGACGTGTGTACATTCGATAAGCTATAAAGTGACAGACTTTGCGCGTGTTATTGAATCGTGCATTACGTTAGTACTGGTTGTGTACAGTTAGTTATATTTGTACCTGTGTTATACGTGTTTGTATAGTTCTAATAACCTGTAAGTAATTCCAACGGCATTTTAATTCGAGTCCCGCAGTTGCAGGACTCGAATTAACTCGTAACAATATCTTACACATGCCAGTATAATTACCCAGAAACGTGTGAATTTCACTAAGCGATTCTCCGGTTTAAGCTCTCAAGATTATAAAAAAATATAAAAAACATAAACAACTGTTATGTTATGTAAAATTAAAAGAATGTTGGTATAACTTTATGAAAACAATCTCATTATTTATCTAGCGTAGGATTTTTAATATACCTCTGTGTCCTTTGTCAGCTTTGAAAGTGAGAAAACATTGAGCTCCCCGCCCCCTAGCGCTGCTTACGTAATACTTGAATGCCCCTTTACGCTCTTTCTAACGACTTCACAGCAATATTGAACACGTTAAGAAAAATTTTGAAAGAATTAAAAATTTACCTGCACAGACTTAGTTTAAGCACATGTAATAATATCGTATATTCTTAATTTTAAAACCTATCTCCTTTTGATGCACCATCTGTATTTGTAAAATTTATTTTAACGTCTGTCATATTTATTGATCACCACAATAATCAGTTGGGTACTGGTTATTGTGGTGATCAATAAAGCTTTATCTATCTATTTACAATTATTATGTAAGCCGTACTGTACTTTTGTGTTACAGGTTTTTATCTGCAATATACAAGTGAGAGTTAACTACGGCTGATTTTCCGCAACAAAGCGTACAATTTCGTTACAGGTATTTGGAGCGGCTGAACACACAATTTCTATGTGTGCACACACATAGGCTCCTACAATATAGTGTTGGAGCCCGCTCGCGTCCATTCAACAGGTAAACAAAAACTTCGCCTTGTTTCGTGTTTCCCTTTGTTGCTCCAACGATACACATCGGTTATTTACCTTTACTTTTCGTGTGATATTTTATTAAATACAAATTTATTAAGTAACGTGTTGTTTTTATTTATAAATCAGCTCGCTAGGTAATATTATGATTCTGTCTATTAGGTGTAAGTGAGTTATTAGTTTTTTTATTTGTTTAATATGTGATTTGATGCAAGGTCGCTGGGCCAGCGTCGCTGGCGATAACTGGGTAAGGAAAGCAAAGGACTAAGGAATATAACTTATCCTGTGTTCCATATCTTTAGGAATTTGATATTTTTTTAATTAAATGTAAATATAGCTCAGGTCTAAGTATCAATGCTGTAAGTTTCGAATGTATGGTTCTTTGTTCTTGTATGTATGTAAATAAACATACATTCTAATTTATATAGAGATATTATGGAATAATTATTTAATACTAGCTGCCCCAACAGACGTCGTCCTGCCCGGAAAAAATCAATCGATATGCCGACAGCGGCGCCACCTACCAGGTCCAATTGTGAACCAACTCAGAAACCTTCTTTGACTCATGCACAAAAACTTTGCTAAAGATCATCACATGATAAAATGTATAGTTTACGATTCTATCGGTGAAATAAAGCACTATGAGAAAACTTGCATATCGACTTAAGACATGCCTGACGGATAAGCCATCATCCGTTCTTCTAAAACGATGTTGCCTCATCATATTAGTGGGACATTATGAACGGTGGACGTTATTGTCATTTTTACATTAAAAACTTAAATGTTTACAAATCTTAAAATAAATAATTAAATTATAAACTACTTAGAAACTAGAACGTTTTGAAAACCGTTCCACTAGCTAATTAGTGAATCAAATAGAATACCCAAACAAAGGTTTTAACAACAAACAGCATACCGAAATCGTTTAGTTGACGATATCATAGTAAATCACTAATCCTTTGCAAAACTCCGCTAGGGGTCGGATTTAGAAGGCGAAAGGGCGGACACAAATATTGATTCACGGCCTTTAACTTCTACTTAGGCACCGACAAACAGAGCTAAGGGTCACGACCAGCAGATCAACACACAGAAAAGTTGACACAAAATATTACTTACTCTGTACATATCAGTCCGGAAAATTTAAATAAATTAGCAAGATACAGCAAAAGGCAGAAACGTCTCCACTCAGCCGTGATGAGAATGTTCAAATGAAGTAGTGCTACGAGAGTGGATAAGGTAAGAAAAACATAAGGTATTTGAACACCTTTGCTGAAAGATTAAGTATAAATACTTAGTACTTACTTATCTATAGAATATTAAAAGAAATTGAGTATGCAATAAGAACAAATAAAGATCATTTATGAAACATAATGTTATACTGAAATAATAATGGGTATACATTTATTATTAAGAGTATGTAAAAAAAGTTATTGGAAAGATGTTATAAAGATTTCTAATTTAGCAGTGGATGAATATTCAAGCACACATGCTCTGTTCATGTCTTTTCCTTATTTAATCCTGTGTTCTATTATAGCAGCACGCTATAGTGGCCGTTTTGACACATTACAATAAGGACGAGAAATATTTTGATTTTTATTAAAATATTTCTCGTCACTACATTTTGATGTTATAAGTAGGTAGGTAATCAAAGAGTTTACCTTATATAATTAGGTATTTGAATGTACTGAATATTGGAATAAAAATAAACATACCTACTTTATTTGCACATAAGAAACAAATACATACGAAAGAAACGGGATAGAAGTGCCACAAAAGGCCGTATTTTTATCAGATTCATCCATACCGTTATTTTCATTATCATCGTTCGTATCATCATCTACACATATCACTATTTACCAGGAAGAACAGCAATTTGCTCCTACAAATGTAGTTATTGATTTATACAAAACTTTATGAGCCCGCAAACGTCAAAACTGCCATCATAGCGTGCGGCTAGTGTAATTAGAAGTATGAAAGGAAAAGATATACTGTGCTGACATCAAATATAATTAAGAAAAGAACGATAAAAATATTAGTCGATAAAAGATTCGTCTCAAAGTTTTATTATAAAAAGATTTAAAAGCGACGTCTCAACTGAATTTAAAGCCATTATAACATGACTAAGTTTTAAGCTGCTTAAAGAATTTTTCATAGATCAAGTTGATCTAGATATGCCATCAACATTAAATTAATTTTCATAAAACGTATAGTTTGAATTATATAGTATGGTATTATGCATAGTTCAATTAGGTAAATTAAAACTTTGTATACGCCATTGCTCTTTACTTCAAAGCCTTGATACAGTGCTTAAAATTTACTTGTGTTTATTTAAAATTCAAACAATTGAACATAAATTAAAATCAGTGAAAAAAAGATTAAAGTAAAAAATGTACCTATTTTTGCTATGCGTTGCTTATTTACTTTACTATACTTAGATAAATTCTGCTTCGCTTGGTGTCTCTTTTTGTATGGTTTGTTTTGGCATAACCTAGTACGAATATCTAAAAGTTCCAAACATCCTTCATAGTTTTTTAGTCGAAAATTGCATGAACAAAATTTTAATAAAACTTGTCCATTAGCGAGACTTCAACAACGGAACTTCTTTTTACTTTTCTTTATTAAAACAAGTTAGTTAGGCACCTTTGTCTGTTGGAGCGTACAATTTGAATATAAACTTCGTAATTTTTCAGACTTGTGTAATGAATGAAATTTTATTTTTTCGTTACTAATAGTGGACGTTTATGAAAATACAGAAAATTCTATGCCCCAAAGTATAATGGTATTTCATCAAATGAGTTCTATTGTTTTAAATTCAAATTCACTCAAAGAGCATGCTTTCTGTTTTATTTCTACGACATCACGTACAGGCAGTTATTCTAAACTAAAGAGTCTTTATTAGACCTTGATCAGCTTTCGTTAGATATCTGTAATAATTATATGTTTGCAATCTAGAAAATTGTGGTTAAAATGAACAAAGAACATAAATTATCGTTTCACATGCAAATTACTCAGCAAAATAATTGCCTCAAATGCATGTGACTTCAAATTAGCTTATACGAGTAAAATCATAAAATCGTTACCTTGTTTTCACAGTAAATGAGCTACATTTAATTTTAATTGCGTATGAATACATATAATGTTTAGTTAATATAATAATATTAACAGGATTTTACATCGGAATTGGTCTACGAATTCTAAATCGCTCTTATAAATAAAATCCAAAGCAAATACACCTTTAGAGAACTAAGGTAACCGAAATATTTCGCAAAATTAGCAACCAAGTGGTGCGTGTAGTGAGTCTACTGCGTCATAGGACCGGAGCAGCCGACTCCTGTCCTAGGGTGGACATATTAAGCAAAGTGGATCACCTAAATATATATAGCGGCAAAAGCTTTGGGAGGTATACATCCTTCAATGCATTATGATTTATTTTCGATAATGATAATAATCAGCCTTTAACTATAGTTATGCGAACACACCAGTAATGATACCTATCTTTATTGACACCCACTGCCAGAGTCATATGTGGGATAATAAGGAAGTCAAGATAAATACGAGAAATAAAAAAAAACCACGCCGGCGTTCCTCCAATCACTCGAGCTAGATAGCTCGAAAGCAGCTGAAACGATTTCCCAACCTTCACGATTTCTCTCTTTCCTTTCAATTTTGTCCAATAATTTCGCATCAGCACGGTAGATTTATCCTTCCCTTGTATTCTGAAATGTTTTCTTTAATACCACGTCATCTTCATGTCAACCTTCACACAATCCCAACATCTGTTTGACCTACTCTTATTGAAGCTATAAGTATACATCCTCAATCGTACTTATGGTGCCACAAATCAGTTTATTCTCGATTTTTGAGATTGCCATATTAAAAAAAACGAATTCCAATTTGATTTTTTTTGTGACAGATAGAAAAATTAATGTAATAAAATGAGTAATAATTTTTATCCCAGACATCCCATCGGAATTTTCCCAAAAGCGGTTTGTAGTTGTTCGGGAGCTTATTCGGCACAGTTTTCACTAAAACGATATCTAACATTATTTTTTAAATGCTGTAGTACTTAGTATCCCGATGCTCCTGCGGGATTTTAAGGCCAAGCGTGGACGAAGTCGCGGGCAAAATATGTATACATATGTATGTGTATATATACATATACTTATAAATAAAAATGAATGTTTGTCTGTATCTCCTTTATAGGATCGTAAACTATACATTTGATCCTGTGAGGATCGTTAGCAAAGTAATTGTGCATGAGCCAGATAAGTTCAGTTTCTGAGTTGGTTCACAATTGGAGCCGGTAGGTGGCGCTGTTGTCGGCAATCGATTGAAGCTTTTCCAGGCAGGACGACGTCTGCCGGGACAGCCAGTAATTTATATATTTTATTGTTTAAGTAATAATTTAGTGTTAGAATAAGATTAATAGACAAAAGTGTAAACAATAATTTAAAATAGTTCGATTATCATAAAATTTGATACAGTATATGATAGGATGAAATACAAATTACTTTATACTCCAGAAAATGGGATAGTTTTTATGCGACACGATGCCGAAAAAAACACTCCAAGTTGAAATAATAATTACTAAAATCTTAAAGCTCCATAATTATGTTTGCATAATTTATAAACACGAAATGAAAATTACGAACGTTCATTTGCAACGGTACCACAAGTCGTATAATGAAAACAGTATTAAAGCAGTATGGGTTAATATTAATTAATTAATACGTTTAGTATACGCTCACGGTCGACGTTTGACGCAGTACCCAACTTAAATATTGGCACAGTTACGTTTCACCCGTCTCATGTTGTTTCATATTCGGTACAATACACAAAGTCAAAGCTAACGTTGCTCCAGAACAAAAACACGTTTTTGAACTTTGCACTGCTATTTGTACCATACTGAAACAACTAAATTACATAGGAAACTTTTGTTTCCTCATTCACAGACAAATCATAACAGTAATGTGAAGATGGTGTTGAGTTACAAATGAGTTAACTGAGTAATTTAAAAACCAAGCAGCTCTCATTTTTTTAATGGAAGTATAGGTTTGCGTTTGACCACTGTCTCAGCCGATATCGAGTGATGACGCAGTCCAGGGTGGAGCACGCTTACATAGAAGATACATTTTCAATCGTGACTTGAAGACTTCAAGATTGTAATTGTCAGGAAAAACAGACTACGGCAAATTATTCCATTCTTCGGCAGTGCGCACCAGAAAAGATGAAGCGGAACGCTTGGTTCTGACTGGTGGTGTTTCCACCATGTAACGGTGGCGCAAAACGGTGATTGTCCAATGATGATATGGGGATGGAGGAATCATCTCGTGCAATTCTAACGAACACTCCCCGAAATGTTTCTTAACATTGTTTAAAAATTCGGGTTCATAAGTTACTTCATAAGCATATAATCAGACAGCGATTATTACCATAGACGGTCTCATGGATAATAGCAATATTTTCCAGATAATCTTTGGATGGACAGTGTTTTGTATTTGGTATTAAAAAATAAGACAAATAATACGGTTATCCCTACAAACCTCGATTTGGACATCAGTATTGTTTTTAAATAAAAATATAAAATGTCCCACTGCTGGGCTCGGTTATATTTATTCCATTATAGGGGGAACGAACAGTATACCCGCTCCGCTTGTCCAAGGCGGCTTGGCGGGTTTGACGTTCCGCGTTCCGGTCAGGATCGAACCCGCGCCCTTTGAATTCGAGACGCGTGCGCTAGCCAGTACGCTAGAACGACTTATATGTTTAATATGTTTTTAAATACGGATTTGAAACTAAAATAATATAAATAAACATTCTTGCTATAACTGACTTTTTTTAAATTGATACCACAATTCCGATCAAGGGATTTTAAAACAGCAACAACTTACGATCCATTCTTCTTCAAAAATAAGCATGGAAATGACTTTCTCGAACTTGACTGTTTGTCTATTTTCTCTTTATGACCCTAAGAATGAATCGATTATTATGAAATTTCATAAACATTATAGAAAAGTATTTATATACATGATACATGATGATGATTTTTATCTATATTATATAGAAAAGTGATACTTTCCGCATAACTATTATAAAACTATATAAAACCGAACTGTTTTAATAGAATACGACACCAAAGTTAAAAGTAGGCAAGATTGCATGAAAAGCGCTAGTGATATACGACGTAGCAAGTTAATAATACAGACATGTAATATTGATAAATTCCCTGCAAACCGCTAAGTTTTAGAGTTGGGATTATCGAACTAAAAGGGTAGGTTCGCTGGCCAGACCGCATTATTCCAGACGTTACTTAATAGCCTTTTAGGTCGTCAAACCATCGACCGGAGTACAACCTATTTCTGAGAAGCACAGCTGTGGGCGTTTATGAAGTTTGAAATACAATGTAGCAGTACAATTTTATCCTTCATTATTATTTGTAATTTTTCATTAAAATTCGTTTATTTTTCCAATCAATCAATCAATTTTTTGGTTTGACAGGCACACAACCAGTGGCGAATTTAGGCTGGCTGCTAACTTAAGCCTTGTTTGAAATGCCATCATTTTTACGGTTCTAGAAACATTTTATCTGAAACGAAAATCTCAAGCCGCGTACTCATTTGCAAGCCGTAATCGGAACCGTTGCAGTTACTGTAACCAAAAATCTTACGGAATATTAGAGTGTTTCGACGGTTCTGTTAAATCCATAAAGAAGGGTCCAAACTAATTTTAACTATCTATGTTACGACCTTGAATTCCGACAAAAGAAAAATTCGCACCTGCATATCTGTAAACAAAGCACATTACCCGTCGGTGTTTGAGCTCATATTGAAACGCTTTTATGACCGTCTTCTTTTGTTTACTTTGTGTTTAAAATTTGTGATTGGAAAAACAGCCCATTGTGTATTGTAATCTTTATGGTAGTCACAAGCCAGGTTCTTGGAAAATTCAGTCCACGCGGTCGAGCAGATATTTTGTGCTGTATAAATAAATGCCCCAACGGAGGGGTGAGGCAAGCGAGCGATAATCACAAGCGAAGCAAGACATGACTACTACATTCGGTTATCTATTTAGTGACGGACTTTGCGCGTGCTATTATATTTATGACTGTGTTATACGTGTTTGTATAGTTCTAATAAATTCTATAGTAATTCGAGTGGCATTTTAATTCGAGTCCTGCAACTCGTAACACTATGAATAAGACCGTTAGTGAAGACGCGGCGCGCTCGCAACGAGACGGCAAAGCGAAGGTCAATGTCGGTGTACCATACATCAAAGCACGTTACTGTATCCACTCGGGTACAGTTACGGCTCGCAGATGAGTACGCGGCTTTATGTAGTTAACTGTCCAACTGCCCGTTTTCTTTGTACAGTCATATTCAAAGTAATTTAAATCAATTTATGACTTATTGATTTATGATTAAATTTTTGCCTCTAGAATCACCTCCCGAAAAATTTGCCGGCCTAGGCTGCGGTCTCACGGGCTAAATAGATCAATCCAGCACTGTACAGAAGTGAAAGGACACGATTATATTCAATGAGATTGAATGATTCAAGATAATGTTATGTGCAACACTTTGGTTTAGTCATCCAAATCCAAACACAGAAAATAATAAATTAACCGTTTAATAGCGACTTACTTAACATCCATACTATTTCTTATAACATTAGTTGTAATATTGTATCACTTTTTGTGTAAAACGTTAATATTTAATACATTAAATTAAACTAATTCCTATTGCTATGCTTTGTAAGAAGTCAATGAAAAATGTCAAAAAATAAATATCAAACCACGATGAAGATTCTCAATTAAGGTTTTCGTTTGACTGGCTGACCGAATTACTTCCATTTTACTAAGCACTCACTAATTTAATTTGCATGAAACGAAACAATTTCTCAAGGGTTCAAAGCGCATGGCCCCAACGCAAGATAAACTGACACTGACAGTTTACTTTTTTAATCTCATTAACCTTTTTAAGAATACTCTTGCAAAAAGGTTGAATCAAATAATAAATAACAATTAAACTTTGTTTATTTTTTGTACTAAGTATTTGCTTTACGTAATCTTTTCTTCTGTTATAACGAGAGAAAGTTCACATTTTCTAAAAAATACTTTCCCGTGGTCTCTTAACAATCGCTGGTCTGAATTTCACCTAAACGGATTCAAACCCTAATTAGTGGAAAACGCTATAAGCAAATCAAAATTTTATTACAAATCAGTTTCTATACTGTAATAAGTTGGATAAACAATTCTTTTAAATCCCAGTGCTAGAATTATAAATAAGTCTTAAAATATTTTGGATATTAATCCGAAACATATCTTGCACATAATAAATTACGCAAAGGATTGTTCGAGGCCTAAGGGTGCATAAAAAACAAAAGTTTCGAGGTCTTCCTAATTACGTCGACCTTGGTACATTGTTAGTACAAAGGGTCAAACAACACCCGGAGAGGCAGGTACGCGCATTACTTCCCTCCCTGAATAATACCGCTGCGGGGGGCCTTTAGCTTGCTAAGGAACACAGGATTCACGACCCCCGTATGACGAAGTGGATGGTGGATGTGTCCTGCGTCCCGGGACACATTCAGGCACTTTTTGCGCTGGATCGGACTGGGCGTAACTCTGTTCTCAGTCTCAGCCTTTCCTACGCAAAAGCGCGGGGCACACGGGAGGAGGGGTTTTTAGTGGGTAGTAGGGTCACTGTCCCTACACAGTTTCTCTGAGTCGCCATACCAGCTGGAGTCAATCGCGGGTGGATTACTTTTGCATGCAGTAATGCCGCCCCCGACCGACGTGATTCTCACCCTAGCCAGAACCCAGTATTGTGCGTAAATCGGTAGCATTTTCCCTTGCCTTAAAAAAAAGCGTCAAACAACGCAACGCAACCTATAACGCAGTTGTATAATACTATGTTCAGAACAGTGGCTTGAAATATAACGTTTATTTAGTAAAGATTTCCAGGCGGCTATGCGAAAACTTTAGCTTTGGGCCTCGAAAGTTTTACATTGACAAGACAAAATACTTGTTGTCGAGTTCGGAATGTTTGAATACTAACCCACTGCCCTGCTGCCTGAGAACAAAGAATAAAGTACTATGGGTTCACAAAATAACTTGACGCACAGTGTTACCAACACCGGAAAATATTCCCCGTAAGCTAGAGTCGAATATCCCTAAATTCGCTATAATTATGAAAATTATTTTAAGAGGGGTTTTTAACTCCTCTTAAAATAATTTTTATTTTGTAATTATGTATTCTTTATATATGTACATAACAGTCTTTTTATTGTTCTATATAAATAATGTAGGCAAAATTTTAGGGTGTTGCTAACCCTTTTTTTATTATTTCCGGGAATGCATTTGCGCATACCCTCAAGCTTCAATCAACATGTTTATGATGCTTCACGAAATCAAGCCTGCATTTCTCGGACCTAAGTCTTTTATCGGGGCAGAGTAGAGGTATCTTAAACAAGGACATATTTATTGATGGCTTTATAAATAGGTGTTCTTTCTGTGTAATCAGTAGTTTGGGATCACAAATGCCCTAATTGAAAAGTAAAATATAACTATCTAACTATAAGTATCAACATAAATGGCCGCTGTTTGAATTCTTTAAAATTGTACAATAACTAATTATAAGTAAGTATCAATTATGTATACGTAAATCTATTAGGCTCAACGTGGATTTTACACATTGTAGGTATAACAACTCTCTCCTATTACATAAATGTATTCTGTGAATAACTCTTATTGAAACAAGATATACATTCATTTCAAACATACTAATTTTTGACATTTGTATTAGCAAGAAATAGTGCAAATTTTTGGCGAATCTATTAGACAACCGAAGAGGAAATGATGTGTAGAATGATAATACTGTTACGAGTTACGGAGGACTCGAATTAAAATGCCGTTGGAATTACTATAGAATTTAATAGAACTATACAAACACGTATAACATAGTACAAATATAACTAGACACTACTAGTTCAAACTGCACGATTCAATAACACTCGCAAGGTCCGTCACTATATCGCTCATCGAATCTACGTCTTGCTCGTATCGTAATCCTCACTTGACTGCCTCACCCCTCCGTTCGGGCAAAGTTTTATAGTAAACTGTATAATACAACAATTGACTGCGTGGGCTGAGTTTTCCAAGAAATCGTAACCTGCAGATCTGGTCAACTATTCCTTCGAACGGGCAACAAAGTCGTAAACAATAACAATAGACTATTGTCTAATTGAAAATTTTAAATACAAAGTAAACAAAAGATCTCCAAATGCGATAAAGGTTATAAACTACGTTTTATGACAGGCAGGTGTGCCTTCCTACCTTTGCCGGTATGGAAAAATACATTATTCCATATACAGAGCAGAGCAACGCAACGGGACGTGGAGGAAAACTATCTAATGCTCTAATAATCATAACGTTATTTATCCTTTCGTTTGAATGATACATTTTTAATCGATATTTTATTAAATGAATATGGGCTTTATTTCAAAGGTCAACATGCTTATTCGCGAATATTTGAGATGAATATTCGCATCAGCATTCGTATTCGCAATTGTGAATAGTTTAACATTCGTTACATCACTAATACATATGATCTGTACACAGACGGTATTTTAACCATCTTTTTCAAAGCTAACTGAAGACTCGTTAACGAGACTGTTAAACTTTTTAAGCTATTCATTTTGTCGGAACCTGCGTTTTGAGCCCTCCGTCTACCTCCGGATGGGAGTTCAGATGTTGTTTAATGACTTTATTAGGTAAGTTTTAAAGAAACGTACTACATACTTTTGTCCGGATAAATGTTTTAATGATGTTCATTATTAGACGTACAAGATTTGAATGTTTACACTTGTAACCTCGTCTCATTCTGTAATGCATTCGAATTGATTTTTTATGACTGGTTTTTCAATAAATAGATCAGTAGTTACATTTAGTAGTTTTTTTTTATATTAGACAAAAGGATTAGTCAAAAGTTAAGGTCTAGAATAATTAAGTCCTAATAAATAGCTGACTAGAATGGCCAGAATGAAATAATCTAGCAATATCCTTCCGCATAAAAAATATATTTTTTATGTATTGCATGAGTTCAACAGTCTGGCAGACGGCGCACCTGATGGAAAGCAGTTCCCATCGCCTATAGACATTTGCAACACCAAAGGTGCTATAAATGCGCTGCTGCTCTCTTAAAGGAGTCTGAACTTGGCGGATAATGCCGGAACACAACTCAAATTGCTATGGTGGCATATTCAAAACTAGGGGTGGTAGCCATCCAGATGGGTAAATATGCAACAACCTGGCTGTGGGTTGTCTTGTCCCCTCTGACGTCAAGCTGCCCGAACGCAGGAAATTGTATTATATAGCAATTAAGAGAATTATTATTAAAAGGAGCTGGTACCTTGACTAATGTAAATCATAAGATTTGATAAAATCTTCTAATTAAACATTCGTAAGGCTAGTAAACACAGCAGGTATGACTCTTTTCCTTATTGCTATATTAAGAACATTTTAAGATTAAAATGAATCTTAAAAAAATCTGAAATTTTAGTGCAGCATTGAAAGTTTATAGCTATGAGAGCAATTTAGCAACTAAGTCAGTAAAGAAACTGCTGCGCATACAACCAGGTGGCGTAGGTAATTTTCTTACAGAAAGGATTGCTTTTTTATAAGTAATTGCTATATACGATTATTAGAAAAGTTTTATAAGACGCGCGCAGAAGGTTTGCCGATGACTAGGTACTTACTATTATTGTATATACTTATGTTAAGTATCTACTTCTTCTTTTTATATATACAATTGAATGTTTGTATATCCTTTATACAATCGTAACCTATACATTTGATCATGTGATGATCTTTAGCAAAGTTTTTGTGCATGAGCCAAAGAAGGTTTCTGAGTTGGTTCACAATTGGACCCGGTAGGTGACGCTGCTGTCGGCATATCGATTGAAGCTTTTCCGGGCAGGACAACGTCTGCCGGGACAGCTAGTAAAATAAAAAAATTATTGTAACAACTATTTTGTAATCTGTTTTTCAACCCTACTGAACATCGACGTATTGCATCATGAGGTTATCGGAAATCCTTCAGCGCACGGGTAGTATGTATGAATCTGTGCAGGAACGGAGAAAAAAACACGATTTCCTGCGGCCGGGTGGTCTGTCTTAAGAGGCGACAAAACAACCCACAGCCAGGTGATAGGCCAATCGCCTGACTAAATGGCTACTACCCCTGGTTTAGAGTACGCCGCCATAACAATTTTTAAGTCGTGTTCCGGTATCAATAGCTGGATTCCAGTTTCACTTCCAAGGCAGGAACACATTGGCAGCAACTCTGTTGTTGATAATGTTCATAGGCGACAGTAATCACAATTGGGCCGTCAGGCTGTGTACGGTGCTGAACCAATAGATTTTAGTTTTAAATATGACTCTCATGTACAAACCAGTTTATTCCCATTTATATAATATCTAACCACGGAAATTACCATTTAAAATAGTCGACATGATGCACCAACGACATATCAAATCGAAGAACCCTTCTTTGAACCCCAGCAAGGTGCAAGGGGAGCATTTGCACCCTGCTTCCGGCGCATTGCTTGGGCAACTACGCATTAACCATACTACCAATGAGTAAATTTTAATTAATAATAAACCGGTAACACCTAAAACTACTACTACTAAATGATACTAACACTAACCTTGGATTTAAGAATCTCGTGACCAAGCTTAACATAATAAAAAAAATAAAAGCTCACCACCTCCGCTGGCTCGGTCACGTAGGACAGATGTGAGAGGATCGCAGCGTGAGGAAATCATATTTGGGACGGCCGGTAGGTCGACGTCCGGTCGGTCGTCTCAAATAGAGCTGGAAGAACAGAGTGGAGGCCCTGGAGGCTGACCTATCGGAGATAGGATAATTGGCAAGAAACCGCAAAGGATAGAGAAAAGTGGCATGCTCTCGTTTCGGAGGTCAAGACCCGGTTTGGGTCGCTGATCGAAGGGAGTAAGTAAGTAAAACCTAATACTAGTAAAATAAATTTCGTTGAAATGCTATATTTTTCATGTTGTTTTCCGTAAATAAAATAAACTGAATAAAGATAGTGTGACAGATGAACGAATGAGCTCCGTCAATTCCACACACCTGACGCAGCTTCTCGTACATGATATTGGGAAGACGATTTATTAACTTTGTTCCCGCAAGCGTAATATTGATTTTTTACGATATACCGACTTTTACCTTATTACCGTAAAAGGTAACTTTTACATATCCATTTTTAATCAAAGTAATAATATAGATTGGATAGCTTTATTTATTAGGAAAGTTAGACTTCATATAAAATTGCACGGTCCATTAAGACTTTTTCATTATTTTGTAGGAGATTTAACTAAGTAATTATCCTATACCTACATTAAAAATATTGAAATACTGAAACTAGGTTTAAGATCTACTTATTATTTCACAGAGCAATAATTGTTACAAACAATATTAACACGACGAATTAAGAACCTCCTTCTTTGATGTCGGTTAAAAGCGTACATTCAAAGTTATACTGTCAAAATTGCGCTGTTAGTTAATTAACACACACCAAGTAAGTCTCGTATATTTAAACTACTTTATTAGTAAAAGTTTGCTTTTTGTGACCATAGTGGCGGTATTATACGTGTCAATCGAATAATAATCGTATGTTCTATTTGTGGTAGTACAACAGTAACCAATACTTGCTTTTTCTAGTTGCTGAATATTAAACTAAAGATTAAAGATGAAAAAAATTATAATGATTAAGTTTGCTTTAGATTATTTTGCCTCGTTTCTATGCAAAGTGAATGACAGAAAACCGAAGAATATTAATTCGTATATGTTTAGCGTAAATGTTATGACCGAATACAATATAATATTAAACATAGTTAGGCATTTATATACATAATTTAAACATACAATCGACATAGTGTATGTTCTATACTAAATTCCATATAATTCCCTCCTCTGTAACTTTGTGTAGGAACATTGTTTGAATGCTGTTTGCAATTCTAAGAAAGCCTCGAGGCTAGGTCACGTAGTTACGAATCGTAGCAAAGGAAGTTATGTACCTCAATAATAGCACATACAGTACGTAACGATTTGTTGGCGAAACATGGCCAGAGAATGTTAGTGATAATTAAGCTGTGCAGTTTGAAACCCTAGCAAGTGTATTGCAAGAAATTTTACCCCCCAGCACATAAACTTTAACTTTATCGACATAGACAAATTAATTAATTATAATTAATTCTTTAGATAGACTTGGGGCCCCTTGCAAAACGTTCCTTAAATTTATTTAAGAAACACTAAACGCATTTAACACCCTTAAATACGATTAGCGTCTTGCACAACGCTAAATTTCTCGCTAAATATGATGAAAAAACTGTCAATGCATTTTGTGTGAAACATATTTAGGCAGTTTAATATGATTAACTAATTTCATTTAAAGGCGATCGTTATGCAAACGACCCATAAAATTAAACTTAATTAAATATTTCAGTAATTAACGTTCTATATTTTGTTTTCTTCTCGATTTCTTAAAATTGTAAAGTTGTGTAACGTGTATTTCCATTGTTCTAAGCCCTTTTGACATTATTTTTATAAACAACAATTTTAGCAACAATTGTATATTATAAAAATTAATTTAATGTAACTTTTAATCCATGACAATTTTTTTTTCAAAACTACTTATGAAGCATATTGGGAGTAGTGACATCATATCATGGCGCATTTTTCATATAGTTGCTAAATGATTTTATGACTTGTATTCTGCATCTGTACTGTCTTTAGTGACATTACATATTCCGAATTTACGGGAATATCCAGGATTTATGTACTTATTCTCATTGTAAATAATAAATTGTCCTACTGGAAACGCTCTTTTTAAATAACTATGATCTGATGATCTTTGCTATCCATCCAACATGGACGAAATCGTGGCCGATTGTTAGTATTAAATAAGGGAAACAGTATTGCATTTTATTGGCTAATTAAAAGAAAGAAGATTAATGCGGTATGGACATAATATAAGAATTAGATTTGAAAAACATGTGACAGAAGAAAAAAAACTTCATGTCTCGAAAAATTATATAGGTTTGCTAAAGACGAATAGATTATGTGAACATTGTTTTCAAAAAGTAAATAACTATAAAAAGAAAAGATTATATAGTGATTAGGAATAGGTGTAAAAGAATTCTCTATTTGATATTCTTCCAATTCATTCTTAAAACCGTAAGCCCAAGGCCAGCACTGTCCAAGTATACAGTCGATATTACATACCAACAGAGTGCAAACCCGGCTGACCATTTCACGTAATGAGTGCTCGTAGAAACAACTCGCTCAATGAAAAGCTAGCTACGGCTCTGGAATGACTACAATAACCGGAATTGCATAACCGACTACTGCCAACTGACGGTCGTATGGCGTTGTTCTGATATGAATTACTTTCTAAATTGCTATTTAGTTTGATATCTACCTACGTATACGTTTTGTTCCTTTGAAAATATATACGACGGGGGAGCGATATTAATAAAAAGATTAATTTACTGATGAAATTTATTATTAAATTTTAATTATCGGAAACCCGATTTGTAACATTTATTAATTTATGAGTCTAGGCAGATCTGATCCACACTGCTAGCTCCCTAGGCCATGCATCCTCCCGCGGTGACCTGTGTGGGCTCTTGACAATAACATCGATTTGACCGGGAATGGGCAGTGTCAGCATTCAGGTTCTCACAATGACGACGCGGCCCGGGGCAGGATGCATAATTACGTAGTCAACAAACGATTGAGATATGTAATCTTATCTCATATCTCCAAACTACTTACTATACGGATCTTCTAAATTCAAAAAAAAATCAAGCTAATGAATAGAAGTTAGGATATACTTTTCATACAATAGTGATAAATTTTATCCCCGTAGGAACGGGGAAAGAATACAATTTCCTACGGCCGGGTAGTCTGTCGTAAGAGGCGACAAAACAACCTACAGCCAGGTGGTAGGGCATTTGCCCGATTGGATGATTACCACCCCTGGTCTAAAGTATGTCACCATAACAACCTTGAGTTATGTTCCGGCATTAGTGACCAGGTTCCAGTCTCCGTTAAGAGAGCAAGCAGCGCATATGTAGCACCTTTAGTGTTGCAAATTTCCATAGGCGATGGTAACTGCTTTACATAAGTGGGCCGTCTGCCTGTCTACTGAACTCCTGCAATAAAAAATTAAAAAAAGAATATTTCACGCATATAACAAGTGATAACATAAATCACTAGTCACGTTATATCGGAAATACCTTTTAAAATAACGAGCGTGATTTTGAAGGTTTGCCAAGCCCCTATGATAATTACAATCACAAAATCCATCATCATCAATCAATAATTTGAAAAACTTGTCAACAAAAATCAGTACTAAGTAACCGACTCGAGTCACTAATTCACTAGTTGTAACGGTTGGAGATAATTTTTTTTTAGTTTGGTTCGCAAACTGGCCAACTCAGCTTACTTACGTTACTAAACAAAACTACAGATAAAATATATTTACTGACTGGCCTTCTTGCGCAACACATCATGCATTATACATAAGGCATTGAGTACATAAAATACCTACGTTATGTGAAAATAGTCGTCACATGGAAAAACAGTTGTCCGTAATTTATCATCTGTGACATAATAGTGACAAAAAAACTAGGTTGTCGTTATATTTAAATAATTTCCATCACTTACTTTCGATTAAATAATTTTTAGAATTCATAGCCAAATTACAAGGACATTCATACAGGTACCGTTACGGAATCTTTCACTGTACACGGAGTAATAAATTAGCTGTTTTTATTTATTATAAAAAAATAAAGAAACAAATTTTATTAACAAGGTCGCAACAAAAATGCTGCTAAAACGTACAATAATGGTCTCGTAGGCACTTTAAAAAGTTATGAACTTTTCATAGTAGGTAAGGTGGTACTGAAAAATTGGCCGTCCAAAATAATTTATTACTTTGCGTTGATGTTTTCATATTGCCGACTTTATTTCTCAGTGTGAAAGGTGGAAGGTTTGCCGCGGTGAGGGTAAAATTTATTGCCTGTCGCAAGCTGCACTAAAATGGCTATAAAATCTCCGCACCTACGTAAGGGGAAATGGCACAATTTCACGTGGAAAATATTATATTACTTTGTTGATAACACAGTCTAAGTCGAAGGGATTGAAACGAAAATGAAACCTGATTTCGTATAGAGGTTAGAGAGACCCTCTATTGTTTATTACATAAAATTTGTTACCTATTAGTGTGTAGCCGCAGACGTCCGATCGCCACGGCGGCCGCTCACAAACTGTTGCGGACAGAATCACTCCACTGACGTCACCCCCGTAAAGCCCGTGCGACCACGCCCCGCCTACCGCGGGGACATAGCTCGCTCCGTTAGCTGCTAAGCGTCTGCATTTTTGTAGTACTTTAGTAAGCGCGGAGCGAGCCTACATCATGCATTCCTGAACTGCAATTCAAACACACAACATTGTTTTACTTCTACTTGAAGACCTCGAAAGTGGTGACCCCGCAAGAAAACCACCTTCTGAAGAAAGGATCATCTCGAAACAAAATTCCTGCAGGATAGAAAACTCTGCTCGTCTGTTTAACCGATCAAGCTCAGACAATATGGAAGATTGCAGTAAAGCAGCAGCAGCCAGCCATGAACTGAAGGAAGTATCCGGCCTCGCTTTGACACCAAGAATTCCACCACTCTGGCGCGACAGATTAAGGCTATGGTTTGTCCAGTTTGAAGCCATCGTCTCGGCACAGAAAAAAGGCGACAAGGCGATGTATGAACTCGTCGTTGGACAACTGGAACGACAGGATATCGACGAAATAAGTGACATTTTACTAAACCCACCCGCTGACAACAAATACGACACCATCAAGAAGAGACTCCTCAACGTATACGAAGAATCTGAACAGAGGCAACTACAGCGACTAATCTCTGAAGTGGAACTTGGAGAATTGAAGCCATCACAATTACTAAGGCGTATGCAACATCTAGCTGGCAACAAAGTGTCTGAAACAGCGCTCCGCCTAATGTGGATCAGTCACCTGCCACCAGCAGCCCGTGCAGTACTGGCCATCAGTGAAAATATTGCCAAGCAGTCTCAACTTAGTGAGCTTGCGTTGGTGGCCGACAAAGTCTACGAAAACTCCACACCAACAAACCCGATCTTCGCAGTCACTACAAGAGCGACGTCACCGCCACAGCCACAATCACCTACAAATGCATTCAGCGAGCTTCACTCAAAAATCGACCGCCTCACCCAAGAAATAGCTGAGCTGAAGACTAATCAACACCGAACGAGACCTTTCTATCGTAACTCATCAAGATCACGTTCCCGAGAGCGATACAATCAGAACTATCCCAGCCAAACTATCTGCTATTATCATCGTAGATTTGGAAATGCAGCCAGAAAATGCACACATCCCTGCAATTACCAGAAACCGGCGGAAAACTAAGCACAGCGTTGGATGCGGCGGAATCCGACGCCCACATTACTTCTCACCGCCTATTCGTCTATGACCGCAAATCACGGCTATCTTTTCTCATCGATACCGGTGCAAACGTATCGGTACTACCGCGGTTCGGCAACATCAAAGCCAAGCCTACGAACTTTTCACTATATGCCGCCAACAACACAGTCATTCCAACATATGGCGAAAAGACATTGGAGCTGGATTTGAAACTGCGTCGGCCTTACAAGTGGAAATTTATCATCGCAGCAGTGAGCAAGCCCATTATCGGAGCCGATTTTTTGAAGCACCACAAGCTACTCGTTGATGTTGCAAGCCGATGCCTTATTGATAAGGTGACAAACCTCTCAGTACAGGCACCAATAGTCAACGCAACGGAACCCACAATACGCAGCATCGACGTGGAACAAAAATACCATCGCATACTAGCCGCTTTCCCCGACATTACTCGCCCATCGTGCTTCAAAGAAACACCAAAACACAATGTTGAACACTACATAGAAACGAATGGCCCACCACTCCACTGCCGCACTCGTCCACTCGCACCGCACCGCTACATGGCCGTCAAAAAAGAATTTGAAGATATGATGCAGCAAGGCCTATGTCGTCCCAGCAAGAGTCCATGGTCAAGCCCACTACACGTGGTACCTAAGAAAAATGGGGATTTACGTGTATGCGGCGACTACAGACGTCTCAACACAGTTACTATAGACGACCGATACCCCGTACCACGACTTAAAGATTTCACGTACTTATTACACGGGAAGAAAATCTTCAGCACACTCGACCTAAACAGAGCCTACAATCAGCTACCAGTCCAAGAGGCTGACATACAAAAGACTGCCATCACAACACCATTCGGACTTTTCGAATTTCCCAGAATGGTACCAGGGCTCAAAAACGCAGGCCAAACTTTCCAACGATTTATCCACCAAGTTCTCAATGGACTCGATTTTGCATTCCCGTTCATCGATGACGTCATCATTGGATCAGAAAATGAAGAACAACATGAACACCATTTGAAAACAGTCCTACAAAGACTTGACGCCTATGGTATAACCATCAATCCATCAAAATGCGTATTTGGAAAGAAAAATTTGACATTCCTGGGATATGACGTGTCAACCGAAGGTATAAAACCACCACAAGAAAAAGTTCAAGCCATTACTGACTACCCCCGGCCAGCAAACATCGAAGAGCTCCGTCGATTCCTCGGTATGATTAACTTTTACCGTGACTCCATACCGAAGGCCGCAGAACTCCAAATACCACTCAACACTTACCTACATAACTGCAAAAAGCGGGACAAAACGAAGATCGAGTGGACAAAAGAGGCCGAAGAAGCATTTGAAGCGTGTAAGGCCAGCATACAGACCGCAGCCTTACTCGCTCACCCATCACCATCAATGTCAGAACCAATGACGCTCATGTGCGATGCATCCAATACATGTGCCGGCGCCGTCCTTCAACAGAGCACTAACGGCAAGTGGACACCGCTAGGGTATTTTTCGAAGAAACTATCCGACGCCCAACAACGATACAGCACTTTCGATCGCGAACTACTTTCAATCTACATGGCCGTTAAACACTTCAGGAAGCTATTCGAAGGACGAACACTCATCATCTACACAGATCACAAACCACTCACATATGCCATTCACAAACCGCCATCCGACAGCGAGACCCAACGACGCGCCCGCCAGCTACTTTTCATTAGCGAGTTCACAACTGACATAAGACACGTAAGCGGCAAAAACAACCCCGTAGCCGACGCACTATCACGCATTGAAACAATCGACGTACCTACATTAATTAATTTTGAAGAACTCGCTAGCGCACAAGAAAAGGACACCTGCCTACCCCAGATCTGCAACAGCCAATCGTCCAACGTAAAAATCAAAAAGATCGTAATTCCCGGCTCGACAAAACCAATATACTGCGAAACATCAACAGCATACATCCGTCCTTATCTACCTGATGACTATCGTCGCATAGCATTCAACGCGCTGCATAATATTAGTCACCCTGGAATACGAACTACACGCAAGATGATACAACAGCAATACTTTTGGCCATCTATGAACACCGATATCGGAACATGGGCAAAAACATGCGTACCGTGCCAGCGCGCCAAAATACAACGACACACACACAGCGAACCCGCATCGTTCCCGCCAACCGAACGCTTTCAACATCTACACATAGATATAGTTGGACCGCTTACTACAACAGCGCAAGGACACAGATACCTACTCACGATGATCGACCGCGCGACTCGTTGGCCCGAAGCAATACCACTCAGTGAGATAACAGCGGAACAAGTTGCCAAGACGGTTTACGACCAATGGATAGCTCGTTTTGGTTGCCCTACAACTATTACCTCGGACCAGGGTCGACAATTTGAGAGCCAGCTATTTCAATCATTAACTAGACTACTAGGAATAGAGAAAACCAGAACGACCGCTTATCACCCACAAAGCAACGGGATAGTTGAACGATGGCATCGCACGCTTAAAACAGCACTAACCGCCCGTTTGCAAAACGGCGGAAAATGGACGGACGAACTGGCAACGGTGCTACTCGGCCTACGAAACGCTGTGCGTGAAGACACAAAAACGAGCGCCGCGCAGTTAACTTTTGGCACAGCCCTACGTGTTCCCGGAACCTTCATAACGCCTACCCAACCACAAAGTATACCACTACACGAAGATTTCGTTCATAAACTTCAAGCAACTATCAGAAGCCTAACTCCAACCACAGACACTACACACGAGAATAATTTGAAGACATTTGTACATCACGACCTAGCAACATGTGAAAACGTATTCGTCAGAGTCGACGCCGTGAAGAAACCACTTCAGCCTCCCTACGAAGGACCCTACCCAATCCTGGAACGAAATGATAAATTCTTCAAAATTAAGCTGCCTGGAAGAGAAACCAACGTCTCTATCGACCGTCTGAAGCCCGCCTACGTCCTGAAGCTGTGCACTACGCCAACTCACCCTGCAGTTGGAAACCAGAAGGATGCCTTAAAAAAGGCAGTTGGCAGTAAAGATCGTTGCGGAAACATGGTTGCCTTGAAAAAGGCAGTGTGTGACGACCATACGGACGCCTTGAAAAAGGCAGTTGGCAACGAAAATTTTCACACCCGCAGTGGACGTCGAGTCAAACCACCGGTACGCTTCGCTTGAGGGGGAGCCCTGTAGCCGCAGACGTCCGATCGCCACGGCGGCCGCTCACAAACTGTTGCGGACAGAATCACTCCACTGACGTCACCCCCGTAAAGCCCGTGCGACCACGCCCCGCCTACCGCGGGGACATAGCTCGCTCCGTTAGCTGCTAAGCGTCTGCATTTTTGTAGTACTTTAGTAAGCGCGGAGCGAGCCTACATCATGCATTCCTGAACTGCAATTCAAACACACAACATTGTTTTACTTCTACTTGAAGACCTCGAAAAGTGAAAAAATCACATAGGAATTCATTTTTTAATCTGGCCATTTTAAATCATCCCGAGAATAAATCCCGTGGGATTCCCAAGATAAAAAGTAGCGCAGAATTTAATTCTAAAAATTTGCCGTCAATCAAACCGCATTGAAATCGGCCCTGTAGTTTTAACGTGAATCCCGACCCAACAGGCAAGAAATCTATAGTACAAATAATTGCATTGTGTTCTCCGTCATTTATATAGTGTCCTCCAGTTGTTCTTTTTGAAATAGCTTTATCTACAGACACAGCATTTTTAGAATGTTATAATATATATTATAGATAATATTGTAGTTTTAAAGAAATTATTGTTCTTTTTTTCTTCTATTTAAACTTTCAATCAATCTTTCGGGCTGATCGGACGAAAATCAACGACGAAAGGCATTTGAAGTAAGGCCGCTGAACCAATATTAAATTTGCTGAAACAATTTACTGGTTTAGTACTAAGTAACAGATAACTTGTTGTTGCTTAAGTACACTTTACGACTTAGGTCTTGTGCACTTCATGAGGCTACAGTTTTCAAGTACCTATAATTATTTAATATCCAAACGTGTACGCAACCGTACTTACTTAATTACATAGGTCCGAAACTTTGGGAATAAATTGTCTAAAACACTTTATAACTGTTCCCCGTTTACACTTGATCGCTTAATTTGGCACTAAACGTCTTGAGCGGTTGGTTTTTAATTGGTTGAGGAAATTCAAACATATGAATTCTTTTATGTTTAACATAGTTCCGATTTTAAAGTAAAATAAGAACGACAATGAATTGATCAAAGGGTAAACGGGTTAATTATACCCCACCTAACTAATGATACCCCACACGGCTATCTATTACTTACTTACGATTTAAAGAAATTTTCTTTTATAAGTCACATAATACACTAGCGTCCGCGGTTTTTTTTTTAATACACGTTTCTATAATATCTTGAAGACTAAGTAATTTCTGAGAAAATAACTGCGATATACAAAGACAGACATGACGATTGTATAAGTAGGTATTCCATCTTTCCTACACCTTTAAAACCTAAATGAAAAACACCAGCTTTGCTGAAGTAATTACTAGGACCATAAACATAACTTTATATGACAATATTGGCCCAAAATTTGATCAGATTGGCGGATTTGGGGAACGGATATCGAGATCATTGGCACCCATAAAACAGTGAATTTATCGTTTATCCTAAAACATTCTCATTTGCTCACGTACGGGCCCACAAATTCACAATAAAGTTGGGAAACGCCTGTCATATAAATGACTACGTAAATTACTCCTATTATATAGGCATAAGGAATAATATACTTTTCAAGTAACCTATTATATTCTCTTACCTGATAAACTCTCTTGTTCGAGATAAAAGACTAACCGATCAGTAAGAAAGAAATTATTTGTTACCGACAACTTTATTCACATTTATTATTCTAATTTCTGAATTAAGTAAAAACTCAACTAATTATATAATTGAATATATATGTGTGTTTCTCACCACCAAATATTATTTTTTGATAATCCAAATTGAGGATGCCAATACCAATCGCTTCGTATTGTTTTTAAGAAAAAATATACCCTATTTCCTGCCCCCTCATATAATCTGTCCAGTACCAGTATTGCGAAGGGCGCGGTTGGTCGTCCGCCCAGGGGCGTCAGATGTGAGTGGTCTTCAAATCTGGCAACACTACAACTACAGATTTCAACTACGGAGTTTTTGGCGGGAACTGAAAGGAGACGTTGTGCTGTGCAGTTTGATTTTCTAAAAATATATAATGTATAATTACTCTAAAATGAACAATAATTGCAGGATATTGATAGTTTTTGAGTAGACATTATGTGTTTTTGTGAGAAATGTGAACTGTATAGTCAGATGTGATCTTTCGAGTTTTCACAAGAACTCCATTGAATGGCGTCGGTTGTAGACTGCAATACAACTGCGCTACTATACGAAGACCTATTAATTAACATGTTTCCGACTGAAAGACTTTGATTCTATGGTCATGAATAAATTAATTAATAAAATAAAAAGATTTCAACTACATTAAATTTCAGAATTTCATTACCATATTATAATTATTCCATTAGAATTCTAAGTGTCATACGTAAAAACATGATATTCTATAGTGGTTTTGTAGTAGGTAAGTTTATTTGAAATATCTGTTTGATTGTTTAAATATATATCGGGCGGCGGTAATAGGGGAGCGGACAGTCAAATGAACTTACTTTTAATAAACTTAATATAACGTTGCAGCCTCACTGATTACGTATGAGCATAGGTACTTATTACGTAATAAGTAGGTATAAGTAAAAGGAGTCAAGTACCGCATTCATTTTTGTTTGAAATCTAAGTAAAATTATTTCTATCATGATATTTAAAAAGTTATATTTTAACGCCTGTTCTTTCACAAGTTAAAATATTAGAATTTTATTGTTAACTTTAAAGAATTATTTATTGTTTACTAATAAATATTTCACAATTAATTATTATAAATATAAATGACTTTCATATTTTACAATTTTACTTCTAGTTATAATGTAATTTAAGTTTATAAAATAAAAAAACTAATACATCCTATAATCTATTAAATATATATACAGTAGTAAAACACTAAAATTAAAATATAAACCTATACTAAAACCCGTCAATCCCCACCACACCACTGTCGCTGGGCATTGTACCTAGAAGCCTGGCAGTATTACCTCGCTGCTGGATACAGAGGCTAATCCTTTGAGCGAGATAAGCTCCAGCCTTCCGGTCTCCTGTTGTATCGACCAGGCGTTTCTTATTGTTTGTTTATGATGTGTCCGAATCCCTATTCTAAATCTAGCACTGAATCTAGTTCTCTTCTTTTTTGAGAAAAAACGCCTTAGCGGTTTCTCTGCCAAGCTTCGACCGCAAGACATTGGTGTTTGACTTTGGGTCTGTTAGCCCCCAAAACTACCACGACTCCTTTACTATAAACAAAAGATATAAATAATATGTTTTAAAAATAAAACTGCACAGTAACACATACAATAAACTAAAATAACAAGTTAATTAAAGTAAAATATGTCGTTGGAAATAATCAACGTTATACGTGACATGTTGGCTGTATTATTTTTAGCCAAGTTCCTAATCTCTTTGGGAGGGAGAACATAGTTGTTAATCTGTTCAAGTTTTGCTCTGGAAGTAATTACACTTGTCTAAGTTAATAGGTTCAGTCAAGCTTAAGTTAGTTTGTGCGTGACATCAGTCTTTGTTCTAATTATGAGTCGTTAAGATGAATAGGATATAAAAAATACATTTAGAGTCGTTTTGTCAACCATCAGAGAATATTTGTTCATAGAATAACATACTAAGAACAATGTGAACAATTAAAATAATAGTTTTAATGAATATATATTTTTATCAGATGATTTAAAAATCGCCCCTAATATAACTTATATTTTAATAATTATAAATACTTAGAAAAAATTTGATTTCAAAGCACTCTCCTCAAAAATTTTCATTTTTAATATTATTCATCCGACCGTCTGTTTTTATAAACATTATTTTCATGAATTCGTTAATATGATGACATGGATCACCTCCATATGACACATTGGTCACCTCAACGGAATTCTTCATTATACATATACAACGTGTTTCATTTCAAATGACAATAAATCATAATCTTAGCAGTCTGACACCATACAAAGTTTTTGGTACTATTAAATCAACCGTAATGTCAAAATTAAAAAAAAAAACAATTTCCGAACACATTAATTACGATAAAAAAGGAATAAAAACAGAACATCTTGTAAATATTGGTTCACTGACCTTGGTAAGAATGAGCAACTTCCGCGTTTAATGATGAAGAGAGAGCTGGCAACATGATACATTTGGTCACTAACCTACCGGTTTAGTCACAATAACTGATACATGTTGTTGTTATTATCTGAAATGAAAAATGAGGTCCTGTGGCTAAACCAAAGAAGCTACTTTGATTCGTTTTTGTATTTGGGCAGAGTACGTCATGAAGAAAACGTGGTCTAATTTATTGTCGTAAGGTCTGAAACACGCTGTATAACCGCACTTTATAGCTAAATAATTTAGTACCAAGAGACGCATAAATGACAACTTATTATTTATGTGAATAAATCATCCGAAAACTAGTTAAAGGAAGAACTTACCATACCTATCGCAAATAGAATATACTTTACATCCAAGCACCTATATGAAAAAGTTTCCATAGGATTGCATCAATAATCTAATCTTAACACAATACTAGCTTGATAGTAAATTACGTGTGAATAGAGTCCGTACTATCCATTCGTAATTAGGGCTACAAAGTACATATACATGAATTATGCAAATTAAAGCCGTATTATGCCTCCGTAGATCAAGTAGTTGATAAATATAAGGGCGGGAAGGCAAATGTGATCGGCTAAGCTTGACTGCTTTGAATGCATTAACATAATCCTCGGAATTCTTCCCTCGTTTTCTTGCCTACCTGTTACGTAATACATTAAGTACGTTCATTTTCAATTTCAGACGCAACCATTTCAATTTTTAGGCTCCGTAAAGCAAAGATTACCGGGTGGCAGCCATATTTGGAACTAAGGGTTGTTTTTTTTTAATCTACAGCCGTGTGCGGTATCGTTAAGGTATCTTTCAGTAGCCTGCATCACAGACCTGCGGTGGGCAAAATTTGCAGGAATTAAGAGACAACCTGCTCGGCGTTGCCAGAGGCAATACAGGTTGCAACATTTACAATCTTGCAACGCGGCGGACGGCCATGCAGGATAGTGAGTTGACCTCTTCAGTTAATTTAGAGAAAAACATGTAGCAATAACAATGAAATAAGAGTTTTAGATAAACATGTTGCTAGAGAGTTTTTTGCAATCTTAAATATTTTTCCCCGAATATTCCGCGAAATACTGCATTTTCGTGATTTTGTGTTTCTATTCTTTTTATTTTTTAAATTCAAATAATTAAAATATATTTATAATATTTTTGCTCTAATAAGAACTTCTTACATATTGCACAAACCCTTTAGTTTTAGAAATAAGATTTATTACTGAGTACACATATGTCTATTACTTTATTCACATTAGAAGAAATCTGAAGAGCCCTCCTGTAAAAGGTAGGTTTAACACGTCCGATTTTGTTAATAGCGAAAGGCACCCCCCCCCCCCCACATATAAAAAAAATACAGCATGAATTTTTATAGTGCGTATATGACAAATTATAACCGAAAATAAGTCAAATGAGGGGTCGATAACATTTATAGGAACCGGCCAAAACAGAATAAATGAGACAGTCTTCCCAACTCGTAAGAAATAAACATGTGCGATTCCATTACACAGTGCTTCCCCTTCACCGCACTCTTTAATCACACCGATACGAAATCTAATTCCGTTAACGTGATATCCAAGCATCAGAATAAAGACCGGAGGCTTATAAAAAGCCTCGGTTGAGTGTGCGCCACACAAAGAGGCTCTGCGAATCGATTGAGCAACAGGTCTGCGTGTACCAGGGGCACACAGACGTATAACTAGGCTGTATGCTTACAAATAGGAAGACTGTAATGAGGTAAATTGAAAACCAAGAAACTTGATGGGCTGTTTGATTGACTCATTAATCGTGTAATCCACATATTATTATACATAAATTACCGTTATATATTATAATTCAGATTCCGTATGTTTATATCCGCAAGACCTGAAAGTCGTCAATGGATTGCTTCAAAGATAAAAATAGTAAAAGTGTATGTTAAGATAGTCACGAAATAAATTGTCGGTAAATATGGATAAAATAATATATAGTTATAAATAAAATAGTAATATAGTATATGTAAAAACATGTATTAGTAGTATATATTCCTATTAAATATAAATAGACAATAGGAAAGAAGAAGTAACCAAATACTATAATATCTGACAAACCCATTAGTCAAGGGAACGATAAAATGAATTTAAAAAAAAACAAACTGAGTCACACAGTAGGTACTCATAGCGTAGTGTGACCGGGTTACTAGGAATAAAATGACTAACGACTAACACAATGAAAAAACGTATTATAGCTAAACTAGGTAATGTTATTATGTTCTATAATCTATACATATAATAAAATTGTAGAGGTCGAATTTCTGCACAATGAAAAAAATGCTAAAAACCGAGTCAGGGGGATGTGAGAAGTGAAATAGAACTAATTTAGATTTTTACGAATTTTTTGTTTCTCTGTCTGTTTGTACCGGCTAATCTCCCAAACGACCGGACCGGTTGACATGAAATTTTGTATGGTGATAGCTTATATGCCTGGTCAACATATAGGATACTTTTGATCCCGAAAAATTAAAAAGTTCCTGTGGGATAATTAAAAACCTTTAATTTCTTAAACAGTTTATCACAGACTGAATGTAATTTCTCTGCAAGGTAACATAATAGAAGCAGAGATTTAGACAGGGTATGGTATCGGTGAGAGTTTTATCTTATATTATTAATATATAAAGCTGATAAGTTTGTTTCTTTGTTTGTTTGCTTGAACGCGCTAATCTGATGAACTACTGGTCTGATTTGGTTTTTTTTCTGTATTAGATAGCCTATTTATCGAGGAAGGTTATAGGCTATATACCATCACGCTAAGAGCAATAGGAGCGGAGCACCAATGAATGAATGTGTGTTTAAGTGGGTTCCCGGATGGTTTAGATTTGCAATTAGAACCGGTAGGTGGCGCTGAGATCAGGTTCTAGAATCCTCCTAATCACCGGGAACGATTCTGGTGATTTTGTTTTTGTGTCGTGAAACAAAGTCTTTTGGGAATTCAGAAAATATGGCGGTACGAAGTTCGCCGGGTCAGCTAGTATAAACATATTTTTCGTATTTGCCATGTTACAAATAACACGATAACTTGTCCACTTGTGGACACTATACAAAAATCAATACATAGGTACTTCAGTAAATTTAAAAACAAAATGAGTTAATGTGAAGCTGCTAAACCACCAAATGTTCATGACTATATAAGTTAAATTATTTATTAAATACTTAGAAATCAGCATAATTTCATCTTGTGTAAATGTTACCCATGTGCAAAAATTTGTAAATTGGGTTATGAATTCCGTGTTATCTCGCCGTCATTTCTGCATTCGATGCCTTACTAAATCTGCCCATACGTCAATTAAAAAGAAACAGAAAAAAATAACTTCAGAAGTAACAAACATTTGAAAGATATTTCCTAGAATTCCCCAGGAACGTCGGACTTTTTACGTAAAATGATGTAAACAATAAAAAACATTTACGTATAAAAAATCTGTTCATCAAAACTCTTCATTATATTTTACAGGAAATAATGATAATATTTTTTTACCATTGCCTAACAGTGGGCATACAACATGAGGGTAGCTAAAAAATTCACGACACGGACAGTTGCGTCGCCGACGTTCCAGATTTTACCTATTTTAAACATTACCATAAAAAAGAATACTATCTTTCTCTGTGATATTATCATATTCTTAATTTAAAAAATATTCTAGTAATGTATAGATAGACAATTTGTTGTGCTTTACATGGTAAGGAGTTCAAGGTGTTGTAGAAAATATTTGTTTGTCTCTTACTTTTGTAGACTGGTAAACAAGTGCCTTTTGGACCAACATTTTTTAGCAGTCTGCGAAAATTATAAATGAGGTCATTCAATTCGGAATGGCATCTAGATGATTTTTGAAAAAATTGAAGTTCCGCTTGCAAAAATTGTAAAAGTTATTAACAATTAACTAAAAAAAAGGGGGGTTTAGTTTTTGCAAATATCTCAAAATGTAATAAAGATTTTTCAAATTTGAAAAAAGATTCGAAAAGAGGAGGAAATTTCTTAAAAAAAGTCTCGACTCCCGAAACTGTAAGATCAATATTTATAATTTTCCCAGAGGGATGAAAATACGGCCGAAAACGAGTACTCTGGCTTACGCAAGCCACACCCACATCGGCCCTTTAATGAATAAATATTATTTAAACATACTAAATATGAAAATAAAAAATTAAAAAAATTCAGGCACTAACTGAATAGATGAATGAACAATAAACTGCTTGAAAAAAATTTTTATAACAATTTTTCATTTAGTTATTCAATAGTTAATTAATAAAAAAAATTGCTTGAACATGAACATTGCAAGTGTGATAATTGTTAAACTATAAATTTAAGATTTTTTTCCTTTCTTGGAGCAATTCTGGAAAGGCTTTAGAATAGAACCCCGTTGGAAAAATTGGAAAATGTTTATTTTTTTATTAATAATTTTCGTTCGCTTATATTTTACTTTTTTTCTAAAAACATATCGATCGATCGAATGTGGCATGTATTCTACCATTGTTTGAGTAAGGGTTAACTTTAGTTCAAACAAAGAACTAAAACGGATTTTTTTATCTCGAAAAATCTAGTGTGTCATGTTTACCATAGAAATATAGTACGGCTGTAGCGATTTAAATAAAAAGAATATTTTATGTTGGAGCATCTCGGTTTGTGTTAAAGATTTACGGTCTTCTTCATATTGAGTTCGAATGAGTTTGAAGACTTTTATTTGACGGCTTCTGTGGCTGAGCGGGCCAAATCTTAACAGGCCGAAGTCGTTGGAACGCAGAGGCTCCGGGTTCGATTCCTGGCGTGGTAAATTTGGGAAACGAACTTTCTGTTATGTCCCATGGTCTGGCTGTCTGGGATCGACCCCAAAAGGGACCACACGTTGCATATTACCCGTAACACAAGCGTAACCTGCCTAGCTTGGGGGTATAAAACGTGTATTTGTCTGTCGATAATTATTATTATTTATTGTTCTTAAGAAAGCCTTCATACTTACTCTTAGTCAATATGAATAAGACCGTTGCGCTGTGGCCGAATACATTTTATTTGAAACATTAAAAAATAACGCTGTTAACGCATAACCATACTTTGTGTCAATATTTAACGTCATTAACAATGTCGCATCTCAAGTCCATTCACACTTTCTTGACACCTAAAAGACGCTCCCAATTACAATAAATTATAACACCACACAAAGTCACAAACACACAACTAACAACAAACCTTACACGCATACCCACACCAACGCGCACTACCACCGCAGTGCATTACACGCACATTTCACAAACAAATCAAAACACACAAAAAGACCAATAATTAATAACCCAGACACAGAAAGGAAAAACAACACACATGGCACTAGTTAGATAATATAATATATAGGTATAGACATAAGGCACACACTGCACATGCACTTCTCGCAATACCAGCATGTAACAGATACACTCTACATTAGTATAAGTTTAGTATCAAAATTAGAATAAATTAATACAATAAGTTATTCTTGAGGTAAACCACAACACAAACATACATTCATCAGATGTCACACAAAGTAAGAAATAAGCGTGTAGAACTTGTTAACTTCTTTTTAAATTTAATTGTAAAGAAAGGTTACGGAACTAGAGTCTGTAGCCTACACTATTTACATTCTAAAATATTTATTACTATTTATTACTATCTACATATATTTACATAATTATTTACAATATAACACATACACGTACATATATTTAATAATTATAAATTACATACTTATAACACGATATATAAATATCGTACATAAGTACAAGAAATATCGTGCATTGGAAACACTCGCTTCACCGCAACGCTCGGTGATTATTCCGATGCCGAAAGAACGTGTGGGTACTCGGCGATTATATCGTGTAACCGTGTCGTCTGCTAATTTAGTAAAATATTATCACTCTTATTCTTACTCCTTCAATTTCTATAGTTTTTGACTGTTTACTGTGTGTGTGATTATTTGTCTCTTCGGTGTATTGTCTAGTACAAAATTAAATAACTTTCTCTGTGCTACTATCCGGATTTTGATCATTTATCCATCACTACATCAAACTCGGCCAAACCCTGCTATAACTGGTGACCCGATAAAGGACACAGGAATAAGGACATCAAATCATCCAGGTACCACTAATAATGAGTGATAGTGATGATTCGCGGACGGTAACAGGCGATGGCGGTGTTACTTTGCGAAAAAAAAATCAAGTGCGCGTTTCCACTGACCGCACCGATACTCGGGCGACGACATTGAAAATTAAAGTTCCACCATTCTCACCCGAAGACCCGGAACTATGGTTCGCTTTGATAGAAGGACAATTCGACAGTCATGGTATAACGGATGATATAATAAAATTTAATAATGTCACCAATAATTTGGAACTCCAGTACGCAAAGTCAGTGAAAGACATTATCATCAATCCTCCGGCAATGAACCGTTATGATAAAATTAAGTCGGAAATAATCAAGCGTCTCTCCGCCTCGCATGAGAAAAAGGTCAAGCAGTTGCTCACTCATGAAGAGCTTGGTGACAGGAAGCCTTCACAATTTTTACGGCATCTCCAAGACTTGGCTGGCCCATCTGTGCCTGATGATTTCCTCATTTCGATATGGAGCAACCGTCTCCCACACAACTTACAGACAGTATTGGCGTCTCAACCCACCCATTCACTGGAGCAGCTGGCAGACCTGGCAGATCGCATCCAGGAACTTACGTCTCCGTGCAACGTTGCCGCTGCTTCTTCCAGCAGGGCACACACTTCAAACCAGTCTGACGATATTGTGGAACTGAAGAAGATGGTACAGCACCTTACGCTTAAGCTGGAGGAGCACACCCGCGCAGCCTGTTGCTCGAGCGAGCGTACGACGTCGCGTAATCGTCAACGATCAACAACAAGACAGCGAAGCCGATCCAATTCCAGTTTCCGCAAATATCCTACGTGTTGGTACCATAGCAAGTTCGGGGCACGGGCTCATAAGTGCCTAAAGCCTTGTGACTACACCAAGTCGGGAAACTCCGAGGGCAATCGATAGAGGCGACAAACGATTGTCCAGCACATAAGAGTCGCCTTTTCATCACCGACCGCAGCACAAACATCCAGTTCCTAGTGGATACCGGCAGTGACCTTTGTGTCTACCCTCGTTCTGCGCTTCGGGAACGTCGAACCAAAACGGACTTTGAACTCACCGCAGCCAATGGATCAATTATCGACACTTTCGGTTTTATTGAGCTCAATTTAAATTTAGGTTTAAGGCGTAATTTTGCTTGGCGATTTGTTGTGGCTAATGTAACTAAACCAATAATAGGCGTTGATTTCCTTAGCTTTTTTAATTTAATTGTTGATTGCCGGAATCAACGCCTACTTGACAATACCACAACTCTGTCATCAAGTGCTTCTATCGCTAACACTAATGTATTTTCTGTGAAGGTTTCGACAGGCGACACACTTTTTCACACTGTTTTAAGCAAGTATCCCGAAATTACACGCCCTTCAGGTACAACGGTGCCTCCAAAACACAATACGGTACATCACATAAGGACCACACCTGGCCCTCCTATCTCATGTACCCCCCGCAGACTGGCACCGGACAAACATAAAATAGCTAGGCGGGAGTTTGAGCTCATGCTCAATAATGGCACTTGTCGTCCTTCTGAAAGTCCCTGGTCTTCGCCCTTACATCTTGCACCTAAGAAAGATAACGGCTGGCGACCTTGTGGCGATTACAGGATGCTTAATTCACGGACTATACCAGACCGTTATCCTATTAGGCACATCCATGACTTCGCCCACTCTATATCCGGCTGTACCGTCTTCTCTACCATCGATTTAATGAAGGCCTTCAACCAAATTCCGGTCTTTGAGGACGACATACCAAAAACCGCTATCACTACTCCCTTTGGCCTGTATGAATTTCCGTTCATGACTTTCGGTTTAAGGAATGCTGGCCAAACATTCCAAAGGTTTGTTGACGAGATGACGAGAGGACTAGACTTTTGTTATTGTTTCCTGGACGACTTTCTCGTGTTTTCTAAGAACGAAGCCGAACACGAAGCACATCTTCATCAACTTTTCAGCCGCATGAAAGAATATAGCGTCCTAGTCAACACTTCCAAGTGTGTCCTTGGTGCATCGGAGGTAAAGTTTTTAGGTTATCGAATTTCAGCATCCGGCACCAAACCCTTGGAATCCAAAGTTCAGGCCATAACAGAATTCCCAGCACCTAAAACAGTCAGACAACTCAGACGATTTCTTGGAATGGTCAATTTTTATAGGCGATTTTTACCCAACTCTGCTTCCATTCAAGCCCCTTTAAATGCCTTACTTACTGGCAACGTTAAGGCATCGCATTCAATTGATCTTTCCGGTGATGCCTTGTTAGCTTTTAACGAATGCAAGAAAAGTCTCGCAAATGCAGCACTACTGGCCCACCCAGACTGCCAGGCCGATCTTGCTCTGGTAACAGACGCGTCCGATCTGGCAATGGGTGCAGTTTTGCAGCAATTCAAACATAACGCATGGGAACCTCTCGCATTCTTCTCTCGGAAGTTGAGTCTCTCCCAACAAAAGTACTCACCGTATGACCGCGAGCTTTTATCCATATATGAAAGCATCAAATACTTTCGACACATGCTAGAGGCAAGACACTTCGTGGTGTTTACCGATCATAAGCCACTCAGTTACGCTTTCAGCGAAAGGAAGGCTAACTGTTCGCCAAGGCAGTATCGTCACCTCGATTACATATCGCAGTTCACGACCGACATAAGACATATTTCAGGAAAAGACAATGTCGTCGCTGATCCACTGTCGCGGATTGAGGAACTGCCGATGTCAATCGATTTAGATGTGCTGGCTTCGTCACAAGCAACTGATACAGAGTTGATCCAGCTTCTGGGAGGAGAATCTTCACTCCGCCTCAGAAAATTAAACATTCCCAACTCTCAAACAGAGCTTTATTGTGACATCAGTACCCCTACACCACGACCATTTGTTACTAAAGACTTGAGGAGAAGACTCTTCGACAGTCTTCATAGTCTCAGCCACCCAGGCGCTAACGCTACGGCTAAACTTGTTGCCGAACGATTTGTTTGGCCTGGAGTGCGCAAGGACTGTCGAGAGTGGTCTCGTCAATGTCTGGCATGTCAACGTGCCAAGATTCATCGTCACGTGTCATCTCCATTGGGCACGTTCGATCTTCCTCGCGCTCGATTTTCTTTTATTCACGTGGACATTATTGGCCCTCTACCTATTTCACAGGGCTATCGCTACTGTCTCACAGCGGTGGATCGTTTCACTCGCTGGCCGGAAGTCACACCCATGGTGGATATGACTGCTGAAACAGTTGGAAAGGCGTTAATATCGTGGATATCTAGGTTTGGATGTCCTACCGATATTGTCACTGATCGCGGTCGACAGTTTGAATCGTCACTCTTCCAATATCTTGGAAAAATGACCGGATTCAAACATCGCAGAAAAACCGCGTATCACCCAGCATGTAACGGGCTAGTGGAACGATTCCACCGCCAGTTGAAAGCAGCCATAATGTGCCACCAAGATAGTAATTGGGTAGACATGTTACCCTTAGTTCTATTAGGTATTAGGTGTGCTTTTAAAGACGACCTCCAGTCGTCGTCCGCCGAATTGGTATATGGCGAGCCGCTACGTTTACCTGGAGAATTTTTCCAGGCCTCTGCTCCTGATTCCACCGATATATCGGACTTCACCTCTCGCCTGCGCCAATTCGCAGCTAAACTCCAACCGACAGCTGCAGCACGGCACAATAAAGACAAAATCTTTATCCACAAAGACTTGACTTCATCTAGCCACGTATTTTTAAGGGATGATTCATTACGTGGCGCTTTAAAGCCACCGTATAGTGGACCCTATGAAGTTCTCGAGCGAGGTGACAAGACCTTTAAAATACAGGTCAAAGGGAAGAGTGTTACAGTATCAATAGACCGACTTAAACCAGCCTATATACTTGTAAACCCATCGCCCAATCCTACCTCTTCTCCCACTACTACTCCCAACCCCCACTCTATTCCCCTTCCTTATCCTGTTCCTATAGGGCAGAATGCCCCAGCTCAGGATAACGTCAAAAGAACGCGTTCAGGCCGAACAGTGCGGTTTCCTAATTTTTATCGCCCGTAGTGACGGTCTCTGGGGGGGAGTGATGTAGCCTACACTATTTACATTCTAAAATATTTATTACTATTTATTACTATCTACATATATTTACATAATTATTTACAATATAACACATACACGTACATATATTTAATAATTATAAATTACATACTTATAACACGATATATAAATATCGTACATAAGTACAAGAAATATCGTGCATTGGAAACACTCGCTTCACCGCAACGCTCGGTGATTATTCCGATGCCGAAAGAACGTGTGGGTACTCGGCGATTATATCGTGTAACCGTGTCGTCTGCTAATTTAGTAAAATATTATCACTCTTATTCTTACTCCTTCAATTTCTATAGTTTTTGACTGTTTACTGTGTGTGTGATTATTTGTCTCTTCGGTGTATTGTCTAGTACAAAATTAAATAACTTTCTCTGTGCTACTATCCGGATTTTGATCATTTATCCATCACCACATCAAACTCGGCCAAACCCTGCTATAAGTCCGTAGTGTTAATTTTAAAAAAAGGCGCTCGCTCATTTATGTCATACGTGAGCAAGCTATAGAATGAACTCCCTCTCCCGGTTTTCCCAGAGCGCTGCAATACGGGGCTCTTCAATAAGGGCGTAAACAGATATTTAAAATCTCAACGAGGTAGGCAACGCATCGATTCCCTTAGTGTTGCAGATGTCCATGGGCGAAGGTAGCCACTTACCAATGTACCAGTTCCCCAGTTTGCCTACAAGCAAACATAAAGAAAGTAACGTCTTAAATCCATCGTCAAAGCGGCGTAAAACGGTCTATATCTTTTACATTATCCCAGAAGATTCTTTATAGTTAAAGCGCCACCTTTAACTATAAAGACGAGAATTACATCAAAAATAAAAGAACTCGTTAGTTAATCCCCGAGGCACTAATCCGTATGTTAAAGTTTTTCCGTTTACTTTTCGGCCGTACATTCTTGGGTGCGATTGATTGAGCGGAAAAATCCAATTAGACCGGAGAATACCAAGCGTAGCAATAATAATATATCAGGATTACCTGTTACTCAATTTAGGTGATTCTTTGATCTTATTACGCTATTATTTAGGAAATTGTTGGTAAGGAATGAAAAAGTAAACGACTTGCATTATATAGGCAATACTTATAATTTTCACCTCTAAACAAGTATAAAGGTTGCATGCATGGAGAACTTGCATACCAAGGACACCGATGTGTGAAACCTGCTCATGCATGGCTGATGTTTAGGTATGTGGTAGTCATGATGGAATCATTACGAGCATGTTGATTACAGCTTTTTAGGGCCAGCTCGACTGTTGTGATACCACGCCCTCAATTTTCTGCGGCCGGGTGGTCTGTCGTAAGAGGCGACAAAACAACCCCCAGGTGGTAGGGTGTTTATCCTTCTATATGGCAACATTGAGTTATGTTTGAGTAGACAGGTTTCAGTCTCCCGTTAGTGTTACACGTGTCCATAGTCGATGGTAACCGCTTTCTAGTGTGAGCCGTCTGCCCGCTAGCTGAATTCATGAAATGAAATAATTCGATGACTCACTTGCCCCTACCCCATTATCCATATCCCATTCTTTCCAATACCTTTTTCCCATATCCATATCCCACTCTAAGAGATGGCAAAGCATGGATTCTAATCCCTATGTTGCAAATGTCTATAGGCGATGGTAACCATTTTCCACGGGCCGGCAGCCTGTTAGCCATCTTCGCAAAAAAAAAACTTTTTTTTAAAATATCTCTATACAAATTAAAGCCAAAAAGGAACACATCTATTTTAAGCTTAATATAAACATATATCCTATAATAGTCTGAAATATAAACGACCCGTAAAACCTATAGGCAAATATTTAAAACAAATTAAAGAAAATATTTATTTTATTTCCGTACATTTGTATACTTAACCTATTTTACATTCAACATACACAAAATGCATACAATTTGATGAGTGTTAGTTGTATTATTGTGCTATAACATTATCAAGCACAGATAAAGTATTCATGTAATTGTAAGGAAGGTTATTCCATGCTTCTGGTGGTACAAAATCCACATAGTGTTACTACATTACAAACATTATATTGTTGTTTTATAATAAATCAAGATATATGATCATTATAACAATCACCATCTCATCTATGAAATTGCTAAATAGTTCTACCATAGATGTCTTGTAATTTGTTTTTATCTAAATCAAAAACCATAAATTGTTATTATAAGAGATAAGAGACATCCTCTGTGGTTTAAACCTCGCTCCACATAGTTCACTAGAAAGCAGAGATCCCAGCTTGACAAATTTCATAAATTTTCTATTATATACTCTGGTGTATATAATACAAAAGTGTTTAAGATATAATCAAGGGTGGCTCTTAATACCCAAAATACAATCATAATTTGATTAGCCTGCAAGTACAGAGTATGTTATTATCCCCGCAAATTGCTAATGCACTGGAACCTCGTCAAATTAACATTCACACGATGTCATCCACAACTCGGTATGTACACGTACTCACCATCCAGTGATGCTAACAGTACTGAGCGTTCAGCTACGATTACGTCACCAAAATGGTGGCCAGGTGCAATAGCAATTTGCGGGGACCATATTTGTGTACTAGTTTATTTATTTAAAATTAACATATTTATGCAACTGTATGGATATTCTATATTATTAAATAGTTATTGATTGTATCTTCCAAGGATAGTTTAATCCAACAATCGTAAATGAACAATTTTAATATCAAATTCCATCTATTCAACTGGGAGTGTTGATGAGCTATTTGATTTGGTGCCTAAATGATATGCCTTAATGTTGCAGATGTCCATGGGTAATGTTAACCACTAGCCATCAAGTGGACCTTTGCCTACAAGCAACCACAAAAAAAGGATTCATGTTCTTAAAAATATCATAGGAGTTGTATAGGTCTATCAAAATGTATGGCTAGAATATCAGGTGTCCTTAATACAGCTGATGGCATATTCACAGCTGCAGGTGTTATCAGGTTGGTAACAAGGATCTCCTTTCCATCAGGCTTCCAAACTGAGAATGTTGCATTCAATGAGGAGAATTCATAGGTTAAAATTTTGCATGGTTCACCTAAAACAATTCTCAAATTAAAATTATTGAGTAATACAAAAAATAGTAAAAGTTGTAGTAAAAATAGACATTGTCTCTTATGGTCTTATTCATATTGAATAAGAGTAAGTTTGTAGGTTTTGTGGTAAATCTATGGATGTTTGATACACAAATTATAAGTAGAAGGGTGGTGGAGTGTGGGGAAGCATACTCCCTCTACTACAACCCCCATGGTCTGGAGATCTTGAATATTATTTCTTTAATTAACATAACCTCACTTATTTTATCACTAATATTCCATTTATATCATAGGTCTAAATTTGAACAAACTAGGTCCAAAAGTACAAAAAACTGGTAATCAACAGAAAAGAACCAAAAAGCTGAAGGGTAAGTATACCTTCTAACCTACCCACTCTGTCCACCTACTACTTAAAATTCGTGTACCGGGAATCTGAGTAGCCGCCGGCTTCTTTAAGAACCATAAAGAAGCCTTCGACTTACTCTAACTCAATATGAAAAAGGCCATTACCGTCTTGGATAAATGTAACCAAATCATTTTGTCTAGTTATATTACCTACTTAATAATGTGAGAATCACAGATACGAGAGAGAGAAATTCTTAACTCAAAACCCAACCCTTCTCAAGTAATGATTATTATTATAATGATTATTGAGGTTAACCTAAGGTGTAATAATTAAAACGTTAATATTACCGTGAAGTTCAGAAACTGTTCTCAAAAACGATTCCCTAAGTTTAGCTCTTGCTTCTTGTTCTGAATCTAGAGTCGACTCAACCTCTTCGGTCCCTTTTTCGTTATCTGACGTCATATTTGACAAATATGTTAAACAGAATTCTTGACAAAAGTCCCTATCTGTATGGAATATATCTTTAAACTTAGTATATTCCGGAAAACTATTATATATAAAAACTTATTTTTTGAATTAGATAAGAGTTTATCAGATTACACAAACAACATTAAACATTCAACAATCAACGTTATAAGATATGACATTGACACTGACAGTTGATGACATAATCACGGGTCACCGGCTACTATGGCAAAGTTCCACTAGAGACAACAACCACTCACGACCAAAGAGTATATTGTTCACGACCGCGATTTTCCTAGTTCCACTTGCTTGCCGACGTTACAATCGTAAATTCAAGAGGAACGGTTATTCGACCCACCGCTGGACATTGTTCTTTATGAGCGTTGTGTGATCGAAAATGAAGGCGTTATTAGTGCCGTTTTTGCCACGACCACAACGACTGCGGTCGTCTTGTGGAACGGCTTTCGGAGCATTTTGGGCGTTGCGAGCTATTAGTAGCTACAGTGCAGTACGTTCCACTGGTGGACCGCACTGTTTGTCGTCATGGCACGTCGAGAGTAAGGAAAACAGTTCCGTACACGCTTCCCGGACGCCGTCGTCAGATTGGCCTCCGCAGACACTGGTATGCACAAAATGTCTACCCATGATTCCATTGCAGGGGTCCGCGCATCGTGGGCATGCGACGGTTCCAACCTTTGTTAGTAAAGTGGATCACGCTTCATCCCGGGATGACCTAAGCTGGTTGCCCGGTTGAACAACCTTCTGCACACGTCTTATGTATAGTATTAAAATGTTATCCACTAGCAGGTGCTGTTTAAACTCCCCCCCGCCCCCTAATGTTAAAGACCTGCCTTCTTTTGTATTTAGTTTAGTATTAGTGTCCAATATAGATAAGTATTACATAAATAAATAGGTGTAAAAATATTATACAAAAATCTATATTGTAATAATAAATAAGTACTTATTATACTTACATTAAATTTGTCAAAGGGCCTCTACGTGCTGGCCTTTCCATGGCCCCGCGCAAGCCCTCCAAATGTCCGGGCCATTTTTATAGCCCGTGGTCGTCAAAGACATACATAATAAGTACTTCTAATTTACGGATTTTCTTTACGATGTCATAATCATATAGTAGCAGAGGTTCGTGGATCGTAACCCGCTCTGCTACCATAACAATTATTTTTGCTATAACGATCCCTTCTAGTCGTTATGGAGTAATGTTTAAATTAATACTGCGTTATTACAAATTAATTCTACACACGTGTTTAATTTAGCTGTATATTGTACTGAGCTAAGTTGTTTTGTATTCTTCAACGCCTATTTAGAGTTTCATTGCGTTCTTTATTCCAGTCGGCTGTTGGACGAAGGTAATCCAATTTCGATGCTCTTACAATGCCCAAACAAATTCTATACCCCACCGTTACTTTCGGTGTATCGTTCACTATAGCAAGTACATAAACAGAAAAAACCCTTTGACGTTGAATAGACTATACCTTCTAATTCAAATAAGCAAGATTTACTTGTTCATATTTGATTATTGTTCATATTGTTGACTGGTAGTCTCTCTATAGTCGAGGAAACCAAATCTTTCCAAGAGGACCATTACTCCCATCAAATTTGTCGTTAAAATATTGGCTAAAAGTATCGACTTCTAACTAATATTAATTACTGTCGTTCAACAGTTGTATGATATTGATTATATTTGTGAAGAAATGTTTTGTGTTGAAAATCTCCACTGTTAAGTGAAATTAATTTTACAGCGGCCGGAACTCTTTCGTTTGGCTTCAATCAAAGCAAACAAAAACCAACAATTCATTGAATTTGTTTGAAGACTATTCTAAAACTTGGATTTTCGTGAAATCTAGTCATGTTTATAACTAAGAACAAGTTTAGCGCTCACATAAGGAAGGTATTCTACCAAGTTAAAGTGATGTGTCCGGTGGTGAGAACAGAAAAGATGTCGTTAGGGTATGTAAACTCGGTATATATCTGTTAAGTGCACTCTATATATAACCATAGAGAGGCTAGTATACCAAATTGTTTACCCTTGCAGCTACGGTAGTGGCCTTAATTTAAAGCCTTTTGAACGGCATTTTTCTTAATGGCGATTATCCTCCTTGGAACCTTCATAGGGCGAATAGGCCTCGTCTTAAACTTCACTGTCAAAACCAGAAGTGATGTTTATTTATGACCAGTTCCTATACCTAACCATTAATTCACTTGCCTTACCATCCTCATTTTGATATTACTTGCTTTAACTTATATTAAATTTTAACCAATGGTAGATGATCTTTATATTCTTTCCAGTTTTAACATCCCTTGTAGTTTGTTCCCCAGTGGTTATCCTCTTAATACTTTTTCCCTTGTGTATGTAATGTGTTACAATGTGCATGATAATAACTAGACTTAATCAGGTGATTAAGTACTCTCTATTTAAAAAAGATTTAAAACAGTTCTATAGAGAACTTAAGTTCAGGGATTGGAGTATTAAAAAATAATAAATAAAACAACAAAATCTACCTTAATATTTATTCCTTGAAACCCTAAAGTTCACACAATGCAATACATGACAAAAATCACAAACTTCATCGAGATTTTTAAAAAAGTAGATAATGTTATAAATACCTGAATAACTCCACTGTGGATACTGGTTTACAGTAAAACAGTGACCACCTTAGGGATCAAACTTTGCAGATGTTGCTACAATTTACAAACATTTATCATATAATAGAAGCATATCATAAACAAACTCGTCCATTCCTTAAAGGACTATAAGCATAGTAGCTAAAAATTATTATGATTAACATCAAGATATTCTTATATTAATAAAACTAAAACGTGTGACTATTCTATGTCACCTCGAAACGTTGGATGATGTTGGTTTGGAGCGTACAGCAATCTTCATTTGCAGTTGGAGACTGAATTTCAAAAGTACCTCGTTTCTGTAGGAGCACGCCCTTGATCTTCAAATATGGTTCCAAACTGAAAAGTCCATGGAGCAAGCTAGTAAAGGTGCTTAAACAGTTATCATAGGAATCGATTACAATCAATGATCACATTTTTTGTTTAACATTTATCAATTGTACACACAATCATTAATTGAAACCATTCCAAGGGTTTAGGGGTTAATTTTGGTAATACGGCATCAAATTTATTCAGTGAAAAATGATTTTTATTTTAAGACACGGGAAATCCTTTCCAAAATATGAACAAAAAAAACAAACGACCGAATCCTGCAAAATGTAAAATTTTGACAGTTAACAACTTTAGATTGTTGTCTGTAAATTAGTGTTGCCAGTTGATAAAAAATAATTTGTAGCACATACTCGATGTCCTATTTTTATTGTTCATAGCTTTAGAAGTGTATTTGTTTAATGTCATTACCGGTAATCTACCTGACATTGGTAATATTTTTAATGGGCATATTATGAAACTTGATTCCGTATTGTTTTTTTATTTGTGTACCTGGAAATACATAGATGATGCGACAACAGCGTCCGAAATCACTGATATTGTACATGGCACTTGCTTCATTCTGCTCTACATAACACATTATTTAGTATCATAAAAAATGTTTTCAAATAGTTTGAATAGACTAACAATATTTCACCAAAGTTTTTCTGGGGTTGCAAGTGTAGAAAAAAGTATATTGAAATATCAAGTTATTATAATGTCAATCATAACTGACGAAAGTATCCCTTTTATTAACGCACATCTATAAAAACAAATGGCCTAACAAATACCTGGTCTCACAATAATGATCGGCATCGGCTGATAGTCGACAATTCAATGACTGCTAAACAAAACGTTGGAATACCTCAAAAACGACGTCGAGGCGAACCGCTCGTCTGGCATGGCCGTATTAGATAATCACCATTCAACTAGCTTACATCCAATCTTTCAATTTATACTTTGGTAAAATTACGATTTAATTGTAAAATCCATAATATATTTTGTTGAACACACATTGCTTCCAGTGGCAACAGTTATCGATTATAATATTGTTGTAATTATGGCAATGGCCGATATAATAGTTTATATTTGAAAACAGTTATTATTTTATTTTTCATCGTTTTATATTTTATACTAACAATGAAACAAACTTAATAGATGAAAAAGAAATTTTTGCATGTAAGATTATCCATGGCACATCACTATGTGTATGTTGCCAGCAGCAAATTAAGACATTGTTTGATAAAATCTCAGACATGTAAAAATAAAACACTCGTATATACGGGACATTAAAAATTAAATTTAAATCGATTATTTTTTATCAATTTAATGATGCATGAAACAAATTAAAATTATAACTATAATAAATATACCACAATCGAAAACTATGTGCGCATATAGAAAAGATACACAAAAAAACTGATTCTACTGTGTCCTATCGTATTTTTCTTTTATCGTAATTTTATCTGCAAAATTGTGATTGGACACAAGTAAAACGGCAACCAACCAATGGGGGCCCTGCACACGCCACTCTCGGCAACTATTCAAAATACGAATAAAATACCTGCCAAGTCCGTCGGCGTGGCGACAACTAACCGAGAGTGCAATGGGGTCAACAAACACCCCGTACGTTTGCCATATACCGAAGTTATATTTTGGTATGTTATATTAAGCTGTAAAATAACATTGTTCACTTTATTACTTGTCATTTTTATTCAATATCTTCTCGGGAACGGGCATTTGAGTTATGCTGGGTTCGTGTGATATTGGTTAATATTAGCGGGCCAAAACAATTGTGGTTAAATAATTATATTTCAAATAGAATATGTTGGGTGTATCGTGTGATTGCCAGTGAACCGAAATAAGTAGAAAATTAAAATTCTGTCTGCACTCAAATGAGCATTTTCTCCTATATATAATTTCTAGAATTTATTATATATGTCACCGTACAACTGTTTAAACTATATCTTTATAATAAATATATTAAGATTCTAAACTGTCAGATAGATTGTTAATGAAGAAGAGATTTGGAATCAATGAAGAAACTGTCCTGGTACAGCTAGTGCACTTTGGATTTGAAATACCTATAACCTATTCTTTGTCTTTAAATTGGAAATCTATAACACCGACTAATCAAGCCAAGTTTCATAATTATCAGGCCGTAACTTATAATTTGACGAGCAAGCATCGCAAATTACAAAGCAGTTACATAATTATTATATATATTATATTATATTCGCACAATATTCCGCTGACATATAGACCCCATTAAACTTTATAACCGTGAATGATTGCAGTGCAATAGACATGAATGTGCGAGATGTAAATTGGAAAATATGGGAAAATTATAATCTTGATCAATGTGAAAGTGGTAAATAAATAATCACATATTGATCACACACACACACACTGTGTATCAAAGCTATGCTAGTTACGCTTGTAATGAGTAATATACAATGAATCAGTATGGGGCTGATCCCAAACACCTAGGCCACAGTGAATAACCAGGGATTGGACCTTCAAGCCTGAAGTACCGAACCGGAAGTTGTAATGAAATATAACCATATTCCTAGCATACTTTTAAATAAACTATATAGATTTGGGATTTAAACAAAATTATTTTTGTGTGATGAAAACATTGTCTAAACAACGTTTAAATATATAAGTATTGCTAAAATAAAATATGGTTTTAAATTTTACCCCCAAGACCGCTAATAATATAAAAGTCAAATTAAATGTTGTTCGTCATACCAATTGAGTCCTAGTGCAGCAGAATATTATCGACACTTTTACGGAAAAAATTTTAGCAGGCAACACTACTTAATAGTAATCCATATTTATATCGCCAATTTTAATTGATAATTACAATCTACCTGTTCCGATTTTTGGCACGTTCGCGATTATTTACAAGCTGTTGTGTTTTATACTTACTGTTTTGAGGTGCTTTTGTGATACCTCAGTCATTTAGCTAGTGGCGGTCGCGTGAACGACGCCGGGAACGTTCTCGAGATGGTCCTGAGGAAAGTTGTTAATAAAATATTATTGCTTCTAGAGTAATACCAGAATGAGAGTAGAATAATCTCAAAGATTTTATTATATGTGTGCATTATCATTGGCGGAAATTTGAAGTTAAAGAAATAACGTATATATGTTACATATAATAATAAAAATTATTATATATTTTATAAGAAGTTAAAAATGTAACAGTTTATAGAAAGAGACTTCTAACCAGAAAACTACAAAAAAATTAGACCAAAGTTTAATTAAAATATCAGATAAAATAAAACATGTGGATTTAGTATCAGAAATCACTTTTGTTTTACGACCGGGTCCAATTGTGGACTAACTCAGAAAGCTTCTCTGTCTCAAGCATAACAAGTTAACTTAACATCATCCCATGATCAAATGTATAGTTTACGATTCTATAAAGGACATACAGACAGACATTGATCTTTTTTTAGATATATATAAGAAGAAGACGTAGAATGGTATATTTACTTCTCTCTCTGCGGTGCTTTCGGTCGCGGTCGCGATCCCGGTCACGGTCCCTTTCATCGTGGCGGCCTTTCTCGTCGCGGCTGGAACTAAAAATTATATGCTCACGATATTTAAATTTAAATTTTAAAATGTTCACTCAACCTAATCTATGTAGAAAAGTATTTTTTGAAGAATTTGAATCTCATTAGGTAAACATAATTTTAATATTTATACTGTTTCCAAGCGTTTATTTTACTTTTGACGTTTGCACGTCTATCGAGTTACATATTTCTTGACAGTAAAGTCCAAATGAAATAAATGACCACATAATTATTGTATTTTATTATTGTGGGTATTATATAGACTAGTTTACATATAGTGTCGATGAAACTATATGTAAATTAGTCGAATGTAATCGATTTGAAAATAACAAATACTCCTTTAAAGAAAAACAATGCCGCTATACGGTACATGACAGTATGAAAAATATAGACGGATTTTAATATATATTGTAGATTACGATCTATATATGACAAAAATAAATTGTTTTGCCTAAAATATTAAATATTAATTGTTTTTGAGAAATAAAATTGTTATATTGCAGGCATTAGCCACGTGACAATGAACGCCGATCAGAGCGTGTGACGTCATAGTATGCAAAACACAACAATTTATCAACGACTTCTCAGTTAAAAAAGTAAAAAGAAGCACATACCGATGTCGCTTGTCTTTCTCCCCCCTGTCCTTCTCCTTGTCCTTGTCGCGGTCCCCCCGCTCCCGGTCTCCCCGGTCGCTCCGGTCCCGCTCCCGCTCCCGGTCCCGCTCCATCCGCTCCCGGTCGCGCCGGTCCGAGCCGAGCCCGCCGCCGCGCGCGTTCCGCTCGCGCTCCCATTCCTCGCGACGCTTCCGCTCCTGCTCCTGTTGTTCCTTCTCACGAGCCGCCAACATCTCGTCGAACGCTTGGCGAAGTTTGAAGTAACTACAAATTGACAGATAATAAAATTAAACAAAAATATTTAAATCATCTTTCAATATTTCTATGAATGTTATTCATGACTGACACGGAATGGTTTTATCACGTTAAGTGCATTTTTCTCAAATTTTCCTTTAATTTTATGTGTTGGCACCACTTATTATTTACATTCCATTTTTTTTATTATTAATTAACTAATCTACAGACTCTAATTCCGTACCCTTTTTACAACTTAATTATTGTTAGTTTTTTTAATTCATACACGCTTATTGTTTATGTGTTATTATGTGTGACATTAATTTTGTGATTTTTATGTTGTGTTGTGTACCTTAAGAATAACTTATATAATTTTTTTTTCTAATTTTAATACTTAACTTATACTAATGTAGAGTGAATCTGTTACAAGCTGGTTTTGAAAGAAAGTGCATGTGCAGTGTGTGCCTTATGTCTATACCTATAATTATATAATCTTAATTAGTGCCATGTATGTTGTTTTTTCTTTCTGTGCCTAGGTTATTAATTTTTAGGCTCTTTTTGTGTCTTGGTTTATTTGTGAATTGTGCATGTAATGCAATGCAGTGGTATTGCGCGTTGGTGTGCGTAAGTGTATAAGTTTTGTTGTTTCTGATTGTGTGTTTGTAACTTTGTGTGGTGTTATAATTTATTATGTAATTGTCGTGACATGAAACATTTTTAGTTGGTGTTAGTGATGATGGATGGTTTAGGAGGGGGATTATTGACCCTCCATTAGACGTTGGACCACCGTCTTGTCTCCCATGCGTATCGCCATTTTTCTATTGTAATCCCTGATCTCATCGGCTGTGACTTTCTCCGCTTTGAGGACGAAGCTGGCGGTAGCGTCCTCTTCGCACACGGCTGTGTAGTAAATACATTTACCAGTGTGCCGCAAAATTACCACGACCGCATGAGGGATGCTCTTGTACAGGTCCATCTTGTTGGAATTGGACCTCACGATCACCACTGTCTCGAAGGTAAGACCCTATTTCCTAATTATCAATTGTGCCTTGGGGTTATAGAGTCTTGCAACTCCCGTATGTTGCCGGCGCCCGTTGAGTCAGTACATCTATTATTATATTACAACCGCACATAGACTGAGCTATCGAAGATTTTCGCATCCTACAGTTAATTTACTTGGACATTCGCCTTGTCTACTATAAGTTTTTAATTGGGGAATAAGAGAAGAGCTATACATTGAGCACATAGACCCCCAAGACGCAGAGATTGCCTGATTGCATCTCCAGTATACAACTTCCAATAGGCGAAGGCTGGACTATTTGATGATAGCCCACCGCTCCCGCGTTTCTTGAAAAATAAAAGAAACCTACACTGTAAACATTTGAGGTAGAAAATACAAATCCAGTAAAAATCCAGCTAGCCAAAAAATATTAGACAAAAGATTTAATTAGGTAATCGTCAATATGGGATAGATTTGTCCGACAAGAATTACCCAACATGTTGTTTTCCAGATAGATGATCGTCAATGCGCTGTTGGGCGTCGCCGATAATCAAGAAAGCGCCACAAACGGGGCACACCTCCATTTGCTTTTCTTGGGCGGCCGCCAACTCAGCAGTCATGGACCAATGGCTGGGAACATAGCACGAGATATAGTAATAAATAAATCTATAATTATGAAATTCTAAAAATTCCCTGTCTGTACATTCTCTTTTCTTTCAGCATATCCCGATTACATGGCGTCGGCACAATATGTCTTTTCCTCCCACGCTCCTCTACTCTGACATGCATCTTCTGTCACACCACATATCATCTTATCATCCTTCATATAATCCATCCATCTTTTTTTACCTCTACATTTGTATCCATATATCTTGTAGTTTAACATTATTTTCAACACACTTGCTCATAAAGTGGCTCTATGGTCACCGCAATTAGGCACAGAATGACACCCATAATCAAACTGTGAGTAAAAAAAATTATAACTCACTAGTGAGCTATAGATTTTTTTTAAAATTTTATTGGTTGAGTTGCTTCCTCTTAAAAAAGTTTTTATTCAAAAAAAAGATCATGTTCTATAGAACAAATAAATTAATGTTCCTATTGCTTGCTCATTTCATGCAACTTCTTATTTAAATAGATAATTTTAACTTGTACATGTTTAATAAATAAAACTTTCACTAATATATAACTTTTTTACTAACTGCACATTTACTAATTGTTTCTCTAAATAAAATTTTTATCTACTAAATAAAATGAGTTTTTGTTGTTATTTTATTCACAAGTGTGTTGAAAAACGTCGTATGATACACGTGTGTATCTCTCAAGACCCTCGCCTACGGCTCGAGTCTCAATGGCGCCTTGGCGGTAATCACCAATGTTACACACTAGTACCATAATGTACTATTTTACCACGTGACTTTCATCTCTCCTCTTTATATGCTCGTACCAACTTAATATTCTTCTGTCTGTACATTAAAGCTATTTAAAAAAAAGAACAACAACTAGAATAGACTATATTATTATAAACTATGGAGAACCAAATGCATTTTTTTTAGATTTCGTGTCGGTTTATCGTTTTCTCTGTTTGTTTGGGATTCAAGTCAAAATAATGGACCGATTTCATTGCGGTTTTTGTTGACTGACAGCAAATTTTAAAGCTTAAAATCTGCACTGTTTTTTATTCCGGGGATTCCGCGGGAATTTTCCTAGGAACTATTTAAAATGGCCAAATAAATAAATCGAATTTCCAATGTTCTTTTTATACTGAATGATAGCAAATTTAATGTATTAAAATATATGATATTTTTCAAACAAAAGTGAACCGTAATATTTCTTATATGATATTGACCAAATTACAAGTAATCATACCTGTTCTCTTGTAGTTTCAATAGCTGTTCTTTCTCTTCTTTCAATCTATCACAAAGCTTCATCAGACCTTGGGCTTGTTCCACATCACCTCTAGTTCCTGCTTCTTCAGCTTCCTGAACGAGACTTGTAATCTTCTCAGACAATAGTTGCACCTAAAATACATTTTTACATATAACAAGCTCTACTTCTATAATTATAATTATATTTTTAACAATGGAAATTAGACTAGTTATGCTTTCTTAAACTATTGAATAAAAGAAAATCAAAATTCTGGAGTATTATAGAGACTGACATAGATATGATTCATTGTGGTGTAACAGAGGATGTATGTCAGAACAGATGAGTATGGAAGGAAAAACCCACAATATTTTCTTAAATTTTCATGACTGGAATATGTAATAAAATTATGTTTTAACTGTTTTAAGTATGGTAATTTATTTGATCTTTATTATTCCGGAGTTTCAGTTTTCCATGATGATGGTTACTGAAAAGTGGAAATAGGAAAAGGCATATTGGGCTGACCCTAATTAATTGGCAGAAGGTGAAAAGAAAAGAAATTCATAGACTGACATGGTTTATATTAAGTGAGTATAACTTTTGGCTTCATTCATTAGACATGTTCCCTGCTTCACTGGAGTAATAAATGTATTGTTTGCAATTTTTCATGAATCTTACAATAGTTTGAATATTTTCTAGGGCTAGTGATTTAATAAACTAAACGTTAAACTAATGCAAAATACTGCCAATATATTGAAAATAAATTATATATAAAAAAATGTAAATTAATTATATATAATAAATAGCATATTTAGGTCAGCCACTCCCTAGTACTAATGTAGAAACTAAATATATGTTCCATAATATGCAATGTTTAAAGAATATGTACTCAAAAATTGTGTTCATAGCCTATGACGAAAGAATAAAGTAACTTTTATTATATATTTATCTACTAATACTATTTAAAAAACCAAAGTACTTACAAACAATAAAAATTATTTTACCTGTTCTTGATTTTTCTCAGTCTGGGCCTGTGTCATGGGTGGACCTTCAGGTTTTGAATTCATAAGCTCCAATCTCTGTTTACCTTTTTGTATCTTTCCTATGAAAAAATAGATTGAAACATTATGTAGTAACTGCTTTTAATTAAGCCTGTGAGGTCACCAGTTGAAAACAGTAGACTAAGTATGTGGCTCAAATTTGTGAGTCCCACATTCAGCAGTGGACAATTATTAGCTAACTTTAACACACTTCTTAATTTCCATTTTGATCTGATGTGTAATTTTGAACATTAGATTTAAATATGTAGTATTTGTAAGACAATAAAACCATTAGACTGTTAAAATGCTTTCGTGACTTTAAGAAGAATATATTATCAAAGGTAAAAAAACATACAACATACATAAAATTTGATTTTAGATGTAATTTTCTGTCCAAGTTAAATGAATTGAATATATCAAAAGTTTTACTCACTTTCAACATCATTGATCATATGTCTACAGAACCGCAAAAACTCCTCAACATATTGAACCTTCTTGTACGAGTCTTCTGCCTTCTCAAATAAGTCCTTAACTTCATCATCATGAACTCTAGGACATACCCCAAGATCAGCTCTTGTGTTCACAAACAGATCATGAGGGCAGAATTTGACAAGATAGTATTTGCAATACTGAAAATATAAAATAAAATTAATTGACAAACTCATCCATTTGACGGCCTCTGTGGTTGAGCGGGCTAAGCCTTTGACGGCCTACCTCACTGCAACCCAGAGGTTCCGGGTTCGATTCCCGGTATAGTGAATTTCGGAAACTTATTTTCTCCGTTATTTACCATGGTCTGGGTGTCTGGGATCGGCCCCAGAGTGGTCCGTTGTATATTACCCATAACACAAGCGTAACTTGCTTAATTTGGGGATATGCAGTGTGTGTGTATGTCTGCCGATTATGATTATTATTATTATCCTTGACCAGTCTAAGTTTTGCTCCCCTAACTGTACCCTATTCATAATGTGAAATTTACTTGTTGGTAACCCTATGTGTGTAGTACACAAATAAACCCCAAGAAGCAAAGAATCTATGCGTTATTATAGACTTTATTTATATTGTATACTTTATTGCTTGATATAAATAATTTTTGGGAGATGGTAACATTGTGTGTCAAGTTATCGTGAACAGGGAATAACTGGTTAATAGAGATTGTGTATTTTTTTTCATGATAAATACCATAAAGATACTGTCTGTTATTTACTAAGGTCTGGGTGACTGGAATTAGCCACCATTGTCTATTGTATTATCTATAACAAAAACTTATTTTGCTTTGCTCATGGACATAAAATGTGTGTTTGGCTGCCAATTATTAGGATTAATTACTAAGTGAAAAATAGGCAGACCTACATAAATTGTTGTCTGTTGCACTTCTTCACCCACCTTAACAAGTTTCATGTTGAGACAGTATTGTCACTGAGAGTCCTACACTCAATGATGTGTTTGGTTTTTTTTATTTCTTAACAAATGTAGTTCTTCTTTAATCCAAAATACATTCATACATAATTTAATACAAGTTTATTTTTTATGAACTTTATGCATATCAAACCTTTAACTAATCTTGAGCAACAATTGTAGGTAAAAAGTTTAATGTTTTCATTGCAAATAATATTTTAAACTTTTATTTTAAGACTTTCAACTTTTAACACACTGGCGTCCAACAATTATTGAGTTGCAACACAAAATACAGTTCCAAGTTTACTTGAGATAATAAAATTATTTACTTAGCTTAGTAGGTTTTAATAAACTTACAGTAACCACTCAGTTAAATCAAAATTAAAACTGCCAAATATTATTAGGCATAGACCTAAGGCATTAAGCCTTTGGAAAACTTATGGAAATATGCCTGAACAAAAACTTAAGCTACTTAAATTTTCACTATTTGCCTAATGGTGTTCCTCTCTATTTTCATTCACCATATTCCTATCCATCAACCTTAAAATCTAATGACATTTTGTGAATTACACACATGTAGAAGTAAATTTAATTTTAAACTTTATATGGTTAAAAATGTTCTTCATCAGAACTAGTAATGCAATCCCAAATGCATCCCGGGAATGCAATTTTGAAAAATGACAATATCAACCCTGAAGAATAATAAGACAAGACCTCCCTTGAGATTGACGGAATTTGGCAACAGTAATGTTGCTGTTGCAAAAACCAAAGCAACCACGCTTCAAGAGATATTAGAAGTCTCTGAGAGTATTTAAGTCTTTTTTGTGTGTATCTATGAGTTTGGATAGGTTAGAGTCACTCATAAGAAAGATGTGGATCTATGAGTGTGGAAGAGGAACGAGGGGTATTATATTACAGTTCACTTAGAACTGTTTACTCACACAGGTCCAACCCATGTCAAATCAGAGAAGACATTTTCAGCTGCTGGGTATATAGCAAGTGACATAAGATGGCTTTTATCAGAAGGCACCTTTGATACTCTGTTATAAAGCTATTTCCAAATCACCCCTAGAACTAGACCTCTGCTACATTTGATTGACAGTTTTCTTTTATTATTTTTGTTGATTTCCAAAAAATATGGGTTATTAGTGAGTTATATTAAAGAATAAAGTTTTTTTTCTTTCAATTAACATTTTATCTTAATCAACCAAACGTAATCACAACTGAGCGCTTTTCATCACTTTTTAGTCATCTAAATTTAACTGTTTTTTTTAACGGAGATCTCATAAATGCCGGGATCTCGCGAGATTGTAATTTCTAACCTTGCTAGATCACTAATTTGCAATCTTGAGTCGAGAATGCATTCCCTAATCAGAACATAGCCTGAAAAATAACTTTGCATTTATTACAATTATTGTAAATGCATAATTATGGCAAATTATATCTTTTTCATAATTTCATGCTAAATTTACGGCTAAGCCTTAGTCTTCTAACCTATAATGAAAAAGTTAGATCTGTTTATAATAGTTTATATTAAAATAAATGCGCCCTATGACTGTAACACACCCTGATTTACTACTGCATTGGAAAACTTATGTGTTATGTGACAAGTAATCGCAACTATTTGGAGGGTCCAATGCGAGTAATAAGAATTAAGCAAAGAAAATTGAGGTTAAGTTGCGGGTTACCAAAGTACGTTTAATATTAGCATCAAATATTTACCTCAGGATCTTCCCAGTTGGGTTTTTTTATCTTTTCATTAGGATTAGTGTTCCGGTGTCTTCCCATAAGCTCGTCAAGGAGTTGAGCTGCAGCCAACACTGCCATTGCTGAATATTTGTGTGCTAACTGCTAATAGAATCGGGCAGCACTATAGATATAGAATCACATTGAATGGACACGTATTACACCAAAATAAGATCTTAAAAAGAAAAGAATTTGTAAATACGAATGTGAGCTACGCAGGAAACAAAGAAAATTGAAAATATTAAATAGTCTGTGAAATAATTATAATTGTTCATTGTTGTTGTCAAATTAGTTTCAATTTGAGGCAAAGGAACAAAATACAAACAACTTAGTCAATTGTAAAAAATGAAACTAAAATCTTCGCGGCAGCAAGTGCAAGTGTAGCATGTCTCGCACGGAAACGCGGAGCCCTGATCGTGGGATGAGGTTGGAAAGTGTAGCTTGGCCTCCAACTTATCAAACAAAGCAAATACGCAATGCAGTAAAAGAATTTCAAACTCAGTCGGCATAAAGGCACTACACTCGCATAGAGTTCTCGCGAGACTCGTGTTCTTTCGCGAGAATATGGGGGCCTAGCGAAGTTCTCAGTATAGTTCTCACGCTCATAGACGTCACGATGGATGTAGAGTCGGTGCGTCGGACGTTCGCAGCTACCGACTCCCCCCCAAATGAACTTATGAACCCCGTGAACACACCGCCAGGATTAAGGCGATCTTTGAAAGGTCGTGAAAAAACCGAAAGGCAACCACATGCCACAGATGACTACCTAAGAAGGCCCAAGATGGACATCGGATGCCACAAACTGGCCAACCATACCGCAGATAGACAAACGCGAGACACTGAACGCTGCAGATCGCCCTACGCGAGCCACCGATATCCCCTTCAACCGTACCTCGTCACCGAGGGGTGGTAGTTGCCCCCTGCAAATTCAGTCCGGGGCAAAGAGCGTAAGCTCGAGACCCCGTACCGGTTCTGCTATCAAACAGGCCACGACGATGACCCTTCATTGATTGAATACACTTGCACGATCTGTTCGGGGATGAATTGTTCGGTATTGTGGACTCAACTTTATAACATTATCAAAATGACATTTAGCGAAGATCATAGTTTATGCTCTCCTTCTCTTATTAATCTTCTTTCTTGGTCAGTTATGATTAATTCCTTTGGGAGTGATCATCTTCCCATCTTAATTTCTTTTCTTGACTCCTCCACTCCAAGCCCTACATTACCTCCTCTTTTAAAATTTCGTGTTCATCAGGCTAATTGGGACAAATTTTCGGTTTTGGTTCAAGAGAAATTAGATATCCTACCTCCTGTTACAAATGAAAATGTCTTTAGTATCTATAATCAGTATACTGCTGCCTTACTTACTGCTGCCAATTCATCAATTCCTCTGAAAAACTCGGCCTGTAATAAAACTCCTTCCCCCGCTTGGTGGGATGCTGAGTGTTCCCTTGCCGTTAAGCAGAGGAAAGAGGCTGAAAATAAATTTGCTCATAATTTAACACTGGACAATTTTGTTGAGTTTAAAAAGATATGTGCTCATACCAGAAGATTCCTATTTAAAAAAAAAGCTTCAGGGTGGAAATCATTCTGTGAGTCACTTTCTCCAAGAACTCCTTCTGCACTGGTATGGAAGAAAATAAGAGCTTTCCGAAAATCCCAAATAGATAATAATATCACTTCTAATGATCTTGACTCATGGTTACCTGGTTTTGCATCCAAATTAGCCCCCCCTTTTGTCCCTTCAGAGGATTGTCTCCCTTCTATTTCTCCTTCTTCAGACGATACCAGTTCGATGAATTCAGAATTTACATTTGCAGAGTTGCATTGTGCCTTACATCATCTCAAAGATTCTGCCCCAGGAGCGGACGGAATACCTTACTCCTTTATTATCAAATCTTCTGACTCTTCCAAACATTTTCTTCTTAAAATCCTCAACTCTATATTTTTAAGTGGTTCCATTCCAGATTCATGGAAATCACATTTAGTTATACCGATTTTAAAACCTGGCAAAAATCCGACTGACCCTGAATCCTATAGACCCGTAGCTTTATCCCCTGTTTTGGCTAAAATAATGGAACACCTTTTAAAAAATCGCTTAGAGTGGATCCTGGAAAACAAAAACCTCCTCCCCAAGAGTCAATTCGGGTTCAGAAAAGGCTTAGGTACAACAGATAGTCTAAGCATCTTGACGTCGGATATTCGTCTTTCCTTCTCGCGTAATGAGCATGTTGTAGGAGTTTTTCTTGATATTAACTCCGCTTATGATAATGTTGATCTCCCTCTGCTCAGGCAGAAACTTCATCAGCTGAGTATCCCGGCGAGGATCACCAATGTCATTTGCAATATGTTCATGGGCCGCTCTTTATCTATCCGCGTTAATAACAGTATTCTCCCTCCAAGATATGTCTGGAAAGGCCTTCCCCAAGGTTCTGTTCTTAGCCCTCTCCTATATAGCGTGTACACTGCCGATTTAGAAACAACAGTAAATTGTTTCTGCAAAATCCTGCAATATGCAGATGATATTGCCCTCTATGTCTCTTCTTTTTCTATTATTGATGCTTCTTCACGACTTAACTCCGCACTTTTCTACCTAAATCAATGGTTATCAGATCATGGGCTATCCCTTTCGCCAACCAAAAGTACAGTCGTTGTATTCTCCCGTAAACGTTCTCTCCCTAATATCAATATTTGTATTGACAACCAACCTATCCACGTCCAAGATAGAGTTAAATTTTTAGGCATGTTTTTAGATACTAAGCTCACTGGCATATTTCACCTTAAATTTATTTGTGAAAAAGTAGAAAAGAACATAAATATAATGCGTGCTCTTTCTGGAGTGAAATGGGGATCCCATCCCTATAACCAAAAGCTTCTATATAATGCGATTGTTAGGAGTCATTTTGATTATGGGTGCTTTCTTTTAGAACCGTGCAATAAACTCGCCGTGACGAAACTTGATCGGCTCCAAGCTAAATGCTTACGAATTATTACAGGATCAATGAAATCGTCACCAACTAATGCACTTCAAGTGGAGTGTCTTGAACCTCCTCTTATCTTGCGTAGACAGCTACTGGCTGATAGATTCTTATATAAAGTGGTAGAACTCTCAAACCACCCTCTTTTAAACATCCTAGAGAGCCTTCTTCTCCTTTCCTCAACATCCCCATATTGGCAACACAAAAATCTTCCTGATCTGATAAAATCCTACAAGAAATTCAAAGAACTTCCCAATAATATATACCAGAATTGTAAAAGTCCCATATTTGAATATAGTTTTGAAAGTCTCTTATATCAGCCCAAAATTATTCTTAACTTCGGTATAGATAAACACGCTGTCGGTGCCAACCACCTTCTCAACAAAATTATACAGGAAAGTTGGTCAGATTGGCTCACCATCTACACTGACGCCTCAAGACTCACTAACGACGGACCTGTTGGAGCTGCGGTTTGGGTACCTAAATATCGTATTATCCTCAACTATAAAATCCCTCCATACAACTCTGTCTTCTCTGGAGAGTCTGTAGCTCTTCTGGAAGCTGCCCTTTATATAGAATCTCATCGAATAAGTAAAGCTATTGTTTTTACAGATTCTCTGAGTTGTCTGCAAGATATAGTTAAGTCTCCTTTCCAATCAAAACAAATATCTACCTTGTCTTTAGGAATTAAGCAAGTCCTTCACAGATGTTCTTCCTTGGGTTTACAAGTTGTATTGGCTTGGATCCCTGGACACTCGGGAATCTGTGGTAACGAAAATGCTGATAGCTGTGCCAAGCAAGCTGTCTATGCAGGATGTAACAAGTATAATAAATGTTTCCCCCGTGACCTAAAGGCTCTAGCTAAACCAGCTATGATGAAAGATTGGGAAGAAATGTGGCAGCGTACTCGTCGGTCAATAGGAAAACACTATGGCAATCTACAACCTCATATTCCCACATATCCCTGGTTTTTCAAATATCGTAATGTCCCCAAAAAAATTATTTCCACTATAATTCGCCTTCGTCTTGGTCATGTTTGCACACCAGTATTTCTAGCAAAACTTAGAATACGGGACAGTTCTCTCTGTGAGTGCGGCTTGGATGAGGGATCAGTTCATCACATATTCTTTAACTGCCCGAAACTTTCCATTCCCCTATATGACATCCTTCCTCATAACTGCCCCCGCCCCATCAATGTAAACTTTTTATTAACATTAGCTCAGAGTGATCTTGTGTATGTCCTGTGTAAGTTTTTAACGCTTAATAACATCTATGTTTAATGTAGTTAGTTTAACTTTATGTTTGTGTTGTCCACAGATTTACAAAAACTCGTACAAATCACCGACCAAAACCTTTTTTGCGGATTGCATAGAATAAAGCACCTGTCTTTTCTACTTTGAAATTGGCAAAATCAATGCCAAAGGCATTGCAGCCATAGCATTAAAAAAAAAAAAATTGATTATAACAGCTGTCAGTGTTAGGGGGATTGGTATAAGACCATGAATTTGATATTCGTGGTGTCTGAGGGGTGTGGCGCTGGCGGGTGGTGGTTGGTTCTGTGCAGCAGTGTTGCCATATGTACGGATTTATACACGTACGGAATTTGAATACTCTGTACGGATAAAAATTGCGTACGGATATGTGTTCGTATTTTCACTGATACTTTATTATTCTTGCAAGTTACACGTAAAACAATACAACACATAATATGATTAAGTACTAATTGGATTTACGCCATTTCATTATTCATTTATTAAAATATTATACATATTTTTTAACTTTGCACTAGGCACACTAAGCGGGAGACGGGGAATTACCGTTTATTATATCGCGGGCTTCAAGCCAGAGGTGTATAAGCAAAAACCAACTTTTCAGCAGATATCTGGCTTGACGCCCACGGTATCTTGTTTTTAATTCATTTACGTTCTGACGACTGACAGAGAAACTATAATAACTTGAATTGCCATCGTGGTAGCGAATGAAAGAGAGAAGGACATTTAGCTTTGTTTCGTTTATAATTAATGAAATTAGTGACGTTGACAAGTATGCAATTGCTTGCTTTAACCTCCTAGCGCCCATGGTCCTTAAAAAAGTACTTCAATGAAATAGTGATTAAAGCCCAACACTAAATCTAATTTCGTCAAATTAATGCCCAGGGTACTATTCTAAGTACCCCAACTTTAACCATTGTTACTAATTTTAAGTTACCACCTTTTTAAAATGTTATATCTCCGAACGTATGTTCGAGGTTTTTGCTTGTGTATGACCAAGCACCAGTGCCAAAAACACAAAAGAAATTTGTCTTTCTTGACTTAAAATGGAACAAGATCATCGAGTGTGAAAATTAATCTTAATTTATTCATAAAATCTCTACGATTTGTGTTCATATGCTTATCAAAAATAGTTGCTCATGTACTATATTTGCTGTTTACATCAAAACTTTATATGGATCTGAGATATAGTGAAAATGATCATAATTCAAACTTTAAGACCTTTTAATAGGCCTTTGGTTATATAACGACTATCATGAATGTTTCGAATGTTTTAAATAAATAATAATAAAATAATTTTTTCTCTTAATTTTAAAGGATTATTTGTTATTAAATTGGTTTTTAAAATTAAATTTTATTTTAATCGTTTTGAAGATAGTTGAAAAAAAAATTATGTGATAAGTTTCTTGTTTGTAATCTAGTGCTTTTGACCCAAAGGCCTACCAAAAGGTAATCTATTTTTACCCTTTTTTTGCTTTTCCTCATTCACCTGATGTAAGGAAAAAAATATCATACTTGTGTGATTACTGTAAGATAAAAATTTTAAAGTTCAAAGTCTTGGGTTTTCACCATTGAAACCTTTTTTAAGGACTTTGGGCGTTTACTTTATGAAAGCGTTGAACAACCCGGGCGTCAGGAGGTTAAATCATGGCCCAAAAAAAGCTTGACGGAAATATCTTGTTCCCAATTTTAAGCAAATTTTTTGCAGAGCTGATGTGCTTACCTCATTCAAGCGCAGCGGTTGAGCGATTTTTTTCCACCATTAATATGATAAAAACCAAGCAGAGAAATCAATTCTCAACAGAGACAATTGAAGGACTTCTTCATACAAAACAGTTGTTAGGGAATATTTAATATATTTAGAAATTAACACAGAAATTATTAAAAACATTTATAAATAATAATTTTGTATTTTTATTTTAAAGTTTTGTACGGATTTCGTACGGAGTTTTAAACTTATTTCATGTACGGAATTTATACGGATTTTTTTGTTGGATGTACAGAGTTTTACTCTGCTATATGGCAACGCTGCTGTGCAGTTCTGTGACTTTGTGCAGAGAGAATATTAACAAACAGCAGATTTGTATATTGTATAAATTGTAAAATTAAGTTTTTCTTGTATATGTTTATCTTTCCTTAGTTGGTTTGCTATTATAGCCGATTATCAGTAACCGATAGACACATGAATCTTATCAAGTAAGACCAAAACATGGGTCACCTATTTGGAAAACCGAAAAAACAAGCGAGCAGAATAACTGAACAAGACAAAGCTGTGTTACAATTAAAACAACAGAGGGATAAGTTAAAGCAATATCAGAAAAAAATAGAATTAAATCTTGAGAGAGATAGACAATTAGCAAAGAAGCTATTAGATGAAGGTAAACGTGAAAGAGCTAAACTCCTATTGAGGAAAAAGAAATACCAAGAAAACCTACTACAGAACACAGATGCGCAATTAGAAAAGTTGGAACAGCTAACACATGATCTAGAATTTGCCCAAATCGAAATACAGGTAAGCTTTACAGAATTAAGAACACAGAATGTTCAAGACAACTCTTGATAAACGAAAAGAGTAGAAAGGAAAAAATATATAGGCCACGACCAGGATGTGAAATCAGAGAGTGGAAGGCTGCTGCTTAGATATCCGGTACACGAATTTTAAGTATGGGGGTGCATAGTTTGAATACTTCTGCTATCAGTGAAAAAAGAAGAGATTGAGCTTACCAAAAAATTCCAACCCCCACTACATAAAATTCATGTATCTGATAATTATACTCCTATTCCTGGACTCAGATATCCGGTGTGCAATGAGTGTACCGCAGTAGCAGTGGTGAGTGCCAGAACAGCCGGTTCTGGCACTCGTATCCACTCAAAATCATATACATTGTTGTTGATATAACATTGAATATAAAAGATAGACAAGCATTTAGATTTAATACACATTTCTTAAATCCTTATACTCCAGCTTCCGGGAAAGGATGTAATCTAGTCAAATTTAATTTTATAAGGCAATTTTTTTTCTTCAAACATGAATTTGGTGCCCTGATATGCCTGGGATGGGCAGGTATTAGCCAGATAGCCTATTAGATCCAAATCTGTACTTAACTACAACAAAATCAATTGTGATTACAATTTCTATCAATACCTACTATGTTATCTGAATGTCTATAATTATAAAAATATTTTTTCCCTTGTAGGTCCTTGATGGCTTGAAAACAGGAAATGTAGCTTTAAAGAAGGTCCATGATGTACTCAATATTGATGAAATAGAGAAAATAATGGATGAGACAAGAGAAGGTATTGAGAAGCAAAGGGAAATTGATGAGCTTATATCTGGTCAGCTCACTGAAGAAGATGAGGAGGCAGTGGAAGCAGAACTTGAAGCAATCTTAGATGTTTCTGATCAGCTTCCCGAAGTGCCTACAGACAAACTGCCAGATGCTGAGAAAGAGGCAGAAAAACAACAAAAAGTTAAAGAGAAGCCAAAGAGAATTGCACTTGAGGCATGAGATAGTTTTATTTATATAAGTGTTGTTAATATGTAATATAAGAGTAATATTCCTAGTAAAAATTAAAGTCATATTTTTCTTATCAGTTTTGTGTTTTCTTTCAAAAGTATATGTATACTATACTTACTAAAACAAAATTTTTAGTTCTATAGCAGAAAATGAGCCCTTATTAAATTGGCATGTCCATCTGTTTGTGTATGTCACAGTATTTTTGTATTTAAGTATGGATTGGTTATATTACTTTATAGATGAATGTGTATTAGGTGGGTCAAAAAACCATTTTTTTTTAAAGTGAGATGGAAAAGCAGGTTGCTAGACGGACACCTTAAAAAAATCTCACCAAATATGAGCTCTTAATGTTAATAATAAGAAACTCCACATCAGTTTTTATTTATTTTCAGGCCAATAGAGAAAAATTCATACCTCATCATAAATTGATTGTACAGAAAAATGGTCTCAAAGAATTTTATAGGAATTTTAATGCTCTACAAAAAAAGTATCCTAATCTTTTCCGTGAACCTCACCATTTGAATAATATGTTTGATTATTTTAAGACAAATTTCACTTTTATTTATGAATTTTATAACTCTACAATAAATGACTACTATAAAATGCGCGTAGTGCGAACCCTACGAGAATTCCACAAACCTCAAAGGAAAAAAGAAGGCAGCAACAATTGATAATCATAAACCTTGAGTGTCAATGCCTATAGCAGGTGTAGTTTCAATTTTGCATCAAATGAAATTATTATATTGCAATGGGGTCTAACATTTTCTAATAAATCATTTCCGATATTTTTTTAATACATTTCTACAAGTCTGTGAAAATTAGCTAAGAAATGTCGTTATAAATATTGAATAAATAAAACATCTGCAATTTCTTCAGTTTTTAATCTCAATCATATCAAATTATTGAACATAATTTAGAGTTAATACTAGTTGCTAAGGATTTAGATTCCTATAAAATATAAATTAGCGTGGCACCATTGAAGATAAGTTACCGAATGGCTATAATACAAATTATCTCAATGATTCATCGCACCATAAAATAATTTTAACGATTCAGAATCGTATAATACCATCTCCTCAATAGATAACATTAAACTCAGCCAGTGTAACGTAAAAGAAATAGTTATTAGTCTTAAATCTATAAAAAATATAACTATAAATTAATATTTATCATTATTTACATGTAAATACAAGCCATGAAGGTACATCAGCTGTGTAAAGACAGAAGTGATTACAACACCACTTCGACGTACTGGCAAATCTTTAAAAATACGACTACTATGAATACAGTGCAATTAAGATTATTTCAATGTACTATACAATGGAAATAATGAGTGAAAAATGTAACTATAAAAGCTGGACGAAGCCACAGTTTCCTATAAAAATGCCCAACACATATTCAAATAAATAATGTATAAACAAAGAAAGTATTGGGGAAGCTGCTTTATTAATATTTTCTCACTATCTTGTGGTCCCCCTACTTGCTTCACAATAAATAAAAGAATAAAATATAAAAAACTGACCTTTCACAAAAACCAATATCCACGCCAAAACTTATGGGCCGTAATTTTTGTATGAAAAACGGTACATTGCGCAGCTATCTCTTAAAAAATAACAGCGGCCATATTTTGGCGTGGGCAATTAAATACTTAAAAGTAAAAATTAACCCAATTTAGATTTTTTTATTTCTTTCTCAAAGGAATGTTACTATTTTTAAATCTATTTTAATGATTAAATTACACTCGAGGTCACAATTTTTATATACAAAAATAAAAGTACACAATAGTTTCCTTTCTGTAAGTCGTGTATAAAATCGGCACTACTATGGTAAACCACTAAAACTATTTCGATAACCTGATCAACTCGCACACAAGAGACTTAAGGTAGCTACCTAAGAGGTATTCTCGCTATCTCGCTTAATGTTTGTGTCATACAGATTTGTATCTGCATTACACTAACATTTTAATGTAAAAATTTGTGAAACAGATTTCTCATAAATAAATTCTGTCAATCCAAAATGTCTGTAAGCGAGGTAACGAATTCGGTGTCCTCTTAAGAAAAAGCAATTGTCATAATTAAGAAACAAAAAAAAGAACTAATATTCTAAACCTTGTAAATGAATCACGCAAGGTGATAACTATTTATTTACATGTGTCTTATTTACATTTCTTACGTCTCTATAAATACAATGTACAATGATTATGTGTTTTTAATTAAAACCATTGTCAATGATCAAACACTTAAGTAACTTCTTGCAAAAATATATCCAACATAATTTATATTCACATTATGCAAAGAATGATTATTAGGGTTAGGTTAGGTTGGTTTTATATACCAAAATATAACTAAACATATTCACGGGTTACCAAGATTGATATTATAGTATTCGTTAGACAATAAAAGGCGTGGAAGTATACTAGGAATGATAATCTACCGGTAAAAATAACTAGAAAATCTCCTAAATCCCACATAGAGATTTCCATAAGTATTTATTAGAGTTTGCCAAATCTTGTTTCGCGTTTCCATAAAGACGACATATTTGTTAATACATTATAGAAGTGGCATAAATGAAACCGCATACTGAAGCATACCTCTTCCGCTACATTCGCCTACTGTACTGCAGTGACGTTATTTATTCGAATAAACTTTTGATATTAACAGACATAAATTCTAAGTAATTTTCTCGTTTTTAAATTCATTGTACAAACTCATATCCAAACTTATTATATTATACAGATAAAATACTTTCTACATGAAGATCAATTCCAGATTGAGAAATAACTAATCAAGGCTTTCATTTTTAATTGAATTGGTATAGAACAATATCTTTAGTGCAAAACGAAGCGACAAAAATCGAGATAAGTAAGAACTACCATTTGCATATCTAGTTAAGGGACTTCCATTAAACTCGTCGGGTAATACTTAGTGTAGCAATGAGGATATAAGGACAAACAATACCAAAAAGGGCGAAAGTTCTAGTAGAATGTACTACTACTTCTTCTTTTTTAAGGGATTATGGCTCCAACGCAGTTTGCATTGATTTCGCTAATGTCACAGTAGGTGGTAAAATGTCAGGTGCATATAAGACTATAAATACAAAACAAACAAAAAATATTTGGTCGGTGATCTTCCAAACCTAGAATGTACTAACAGTATTTAATCTTTATAATAAACCGTCACTGTGATTATTGATCGACAATAAAGACAGATGACTTACCATCGAGCTCCTCGCCCCCTTCCGTGAACTGAACAGAAAAAGGACAAGCAATTGCTAATCTAAGATACAAGTTAAAATAATAATTAACAGTTACTGTGAAAATAAATAAACGTAATAAGAAGAATATAAAAGCGTTTCTACTAATAATCAAACAACAATACTTAGCGCATCCGGTAGGATTCGAACCTACACTGCCAAAGGGAATCTGATTTCCACTCAGATTGAATAAATAACCAACAATACTTAGGGGATCTTAGAAAATATGGTGCAGAATGACGAGGCGGAGAGGAGACAAAGGCAAAATTCAATATCACTTGCTGTATGGACGACCTCTTATGTAGAATTATCAGCTTGTCACGAGTTATATTTCAACTGTAAGGTTATTCCTAATATTCTTTGTAGGGTCCTCTAGCCTGGTAGGATTTAGGGCTTTTCAGTTACAATTTTCACCAAGCAATTGTCATTAATAATATTGGATATCCTTGTATGGCTAGTGTTTAGACACTGAACGTCGTATGTGTCCTAATACCGAGAGTTTAGTGTTAGTAGTTAACCGTGACCGGATGATGGGCGATCGTGCCGGCGTGATGTTGCCCCGTGGCCGGGTGGGCGAACGAGCCGCCCGCCACCGCGGCGGCGCCCGTCGTCGGACTCGCGCGGACTTGCTGTGGAAAACATTGTCACGTTGAAAACAAGAACGGACGCTAGGAAGGAAGATTGTGTTAGCAGTTATGAACATTATTTAATATAACAAATACATCCCTACTAATATTGTAAATGTGAATGTAAGTTTGTTTGTTACGCTTTCACGCGAAAACTACTCAACCGATCATCATGACACTTTGTACACATATTCTTGGATTATTAGAAGTAATATAGGATACTTTTGATCCCGAAAAATTAAGAGTTCCCGTGGGATAGTTAAAAGAACTTTCCACGGGACGAAGTCGCGGGCAGAAGCTAGTAGTTCATAAAGTTTTATTTAGCCTACCGCCAACTTTTTCATTTTAATTATTTAGTTGTTTTTTTTATGGTTATTATTTACTCTATGGTCCCTAATCTAATTTAAACACACAAGGTCTACGAAGTCTGAACCACTACATCAGATTCGATAACCCACAAATCCTCGCGACAGAATTCTTACAAAGTTCAAATTACATGCGATAAAACAAAATTCATGTTAAACTAAATAAATAATTGCAATAAGACAGTTTTCAATCGAACACCCTTAAAAGCAAATTAGGACAGGCCTGTATTTTGGAAAGCTCATTCGGCTAAGATATGTTCTCAAAAATACATATATATACTAGCTGTCCCGGCAGACGTTGTCCTGCCCTGAAGAAATAAAATTTAGAACCCGATTGCAGCTACAGTGTCTATTAAGACGTAAGCTACCCTATCTTTCAAGTGGGATCAAACTGCACATGGTGTGCAAATTTGATTAAAATCGGTTGAGTAGTTTAGGACTTCATCACGGACATCTATTAAGATTTTTATTGACACATTTTCTGCTCACTCATTAGTAATTTTCTGGCATGCTACGATAAATACAATAGAATATATGCCTTATTGTATAAAAATGCTACATTTTAAATATTCCTGATTTTATGTATTATTTAATTATGCTCCAGCATAATCGGAGGTCTCATCACAAACGGCGATTTCTTCCAGATCACCTTTAGGTGGAGTATAACAACAACAAAAATATTTAGTAGATAAATCTAATGTATTTACTTATTTTTTATATTTCATTATTATAGATCATCTCCCTTCACTATACTAAGACACTTTTTTTATTTTCATTCAGATTCTAAGACAAGCAAATCACAAAAAAGGCCGTCAGAAAGGGAAAAATATTAACATCAAATAATAAACATATTATCTATACATTACTATGGACGAAGTAATGTATAAGTATTGATTTTATTATAAATATGTTTTTTTTACCTGGCTTGTTATTTGCATCACAGTAGTATTGGTTTGTACGTTTTGGGGATTTTGAGATTGAGTTATATTACTCTCTGGCGGCCGGCTCTCTGTTGTTACCCTGTAACATTAATTTTAATACAGTAAAAACAGTATATAATATAATATTAAATTGTTATACTATTGTAAAGAGTACATTTACGGCCAAAATTATAATAGAGGGTAATTTATATGGATATCGATTACTCCACTACTGTGCTAGTCCTGTCATCACTGGAATATAAATGAGTGCAGACGAAATGGCGAGACAACACTGACTTTGATTGGGTGCAGTCGCATTCCTGCTTTGGTCCGATGCACATGTTATAGTAGCGCTCTAGGGTGGCTAATTATTATGCAAGATATAAGATTAGGTTAATTAAATACAACAATATATATACGCGTTTGGTGGCTTTCGATACCGCGTATACAGAGCATACAGATCCCGCACCGATAAATCATAAAGCGTCCTTATGAATATAGTATTTGAACTACAAAAGATGTTCGTCACGAGGATTCTTTATACACGAACACTGAGTATTTTACTAACATGTTGATACTAACCTTGGTTCGAGTTTCCTCTCCACGATGGGCGGCACATCGATTTCCATTTTGACGCACTTGGTGCTGCAGTCGTTGAACTCCTCGGCGTCCGCGGGCGGGTCGGCGTTCGCCGGTGCTTCGCCGGCCTCGCCGTGAGTGCGCCGGTGCGACGCCAGGTGACCTGGACATTATCATACTTATTATCAATATTAATAAATGGTATCAATCACATTTCCCAAAGAACACCTACCACCCCATATCACAAACGACGGACAGGCACAAGACTCGTATAAAATGAAAGAAAGAACATTTTACTTAGGACTCGGACACTAATATAAAACCAAGTATTAATAAAAATAAACTTAAAGAAACTTGTTCTAAACTGAGCATCAATATCAGTTGCATGTAAATCATAGCTTTTGAAATTTTATGAATAAAAAGCCAATAATTTTATTCAAAATATGTGACAAAATGAATTGTAAACTCTTATATTTAAATTTAAAATTTAAATATAAAAGTTAACCAAAACAAGAAATAGTGAAGGATGATATGATCGTTTAGATGATGTGACAGTGGATGTATAGTACAGAGAATTATAGATGTACAGCTGAGCTTAACTGATTAGAAGGTAAGAAAAAGAGTGAATAAATGACGAAAAATTAAATAACATTTAACATTTCGTTAAAGTCAAAGTCAAAGTAATTTATTTTGTGTATACAGGTTTGAATATGATGTCCATAATGATAACAAATAGGTATCACTGTATTCTGCCACATATGTAGCTTACAAAATAATATAATTTAAAACTAATAATGTCTAGATTAATATACAATTTATAGTGCGAATACTGAATAATAATTACGATTCCTCATGTCACAAAATCAGACTCCTGTATCAGTATTTGGGTCAGAAAGATACTCATGTATTGTGTAATATGCTTTTTTTATTAGTAATTGTCTTAATTTTAATTTAAAGCTTTTGATGTCGAGTTCCTTAATTTTCAGTGGTAATTTATTAAAAATTTTAGTCGCTATACAGAAAAGACTGTTTTGTAACAAAGTGGTTTTCGAAGGAAGTGTAAGAAGGTAGCTGTTATGGCGTTTACTGTTGCATTTAGTGTATAAATGTAGATTATTTTTAACAAACAAAGCAACTTCATAAATGTATAATGATGGTAATGTCAGTAGTTTTAGGGATACAAAATATGGTTTACAAGAATCTGTTTTCATTATATGACATATAGCACGTATACAGCGTTTTTGCGCTATAAACACGCGTTCTTTACCAGTGCTATTGCCCCAAAATATAAGACCGTATCGTAACAAAGAAACAACATAGCCATCATAAGCCATTATAACTGCTTTTTGGTCGACAACTTTACTTAAGTTATAGAGGGCATAAGAAAATCGAGATATCCTGTTACATAAGTCGTTTATATGAGTATTATATTTTAAATTACTATCAATATGAATACCTAAAAATTTAGTGCTACTTGCTTCTTCAATTTTTTGTCCACAATACGTTACAATAGGATCGGGTATATATTTATTAACTCTTTGTCTAAAGTGCATAATTTTTGTTTTTGTCAAATTGATTTGCAAATTATTATTATTTAACCATGATATTATGTTATGGAAGGCACGATTTATGTCGTGTTCGTAATTTTCAGTATTAATTCCTTCAAATATAATCGTACTGTCGTCAGCGAATAATATCATTTTTTGAGTCACTGCCTTATGCATGTCATTTAAATAAATTAAAAATAAAAGAGGTCCTAGGACTGAGCCTTGTGGCACTCCACATAAAATTTTACGGGGCTCGGAAGTATATATTGTTTCACATAATGTACTTGCATCTACTTTTTTAATATGCGTTACTTGTTGACGATCAGATAAGTAAGATTTTAAGAGGTTAAATGCATTGCCCCTGACTCCATATGCATATAATTTATTTAATAGAACTGTATGATCTACAAAATCAAACGCCTTGGTTAAGTCCATATATATATAGAGCTGAAACTGGCACTCTTTTGTCAACATTACTCATGATTAAGGTGAGTAATTCATAAATAGCTAAATTAATATTTTTGTTCTTACGAAATCCATATTGTTCGTCACCAATAATATTGTATGTCTCAAAATAATTATATAGAGAATTGTAGATTATTTTTTTCAAATATTTTTGAAAATATTGTTATTATGGCTATTGGCCTATAATTACTCACATCTAATTTATTATCTTTTTTATGTACTGGCTTAACCACAGATATTTTAAGTTTTGATGGGAAAACACCATGTTCTATGCACAAATTGACTATATAGCATAAAACAGGGGCAACAATAGGAGCGCTTAATTTAATTACTTTAGTTGCAATGTCGTCAATACCAACACTATTAGTATTATTTAAGGTTCTGATAGTGTTTATAATGTCAATAGGAATTAACGGAGCTATAAATATAGAGTTAGAATTATTGTAAGTAATGGTGTCAGACTTATCTTTACTTTTGTGATTATGTTTAACTTGGTCAATAAAATAATTATTAAATATCTGCGCCATTTCTTGAGGATCCTTGACAAATTTATCATTATATTTTATTTTTTCAATTCCTTCATCGGGGTAAGTCATTTTCATATCTTTGATTATTTTCCATGTCGCTTTAGATTTATTTTTAGAATTTAATATATAATAATTGTTTTGTGCTTTTTGTGTAAGTTTTATAATTTTTTTATATCTTTTGGAATAGTTTAAGTATTTCGTTTTAGAAGTTGGATCTATGGAAAATCTGGCTTGCCAGTATAGCTGTCTTTTACGTTTACTGCATAGCTTAATTCCACGTGATATCCATCTTGGTCTTTTGACAATTGTTCTTTTAATTCTTATTATAGGGAAACAAAGATCATAAAAAAGTTTATAGTAGTCCAGGAAAGTGTTAAATGCCATATTAGGATCATTAGATTCATAGACCTCGTTAAATGACAGTTTTTCGATACAATTTTTAAATTTAATCATATTATCCATAGAATAATCACGTGCAAAAATGAACCAATGTGGAATATTACACACCTTGTCTACAGTAAATTTTATAGTTTGAGCAGTGTGATCAGATAACGCAAGTTCTATTATCGATGTCTGACAGTGAGTTAAGTTGTGAAAAATGTTATCAATGCATGTGCGACTGCTAAGTCTTGTCGGTTTTTTAATACCAATATTCAAATTGTAACAGTTGAGTAGTTGTTCTAGTTCTTTGGTTAGTTTGTTATGCTTTAATATATCTATATTGTAATCTCCGCAGATTATTACTTTAATTTTACTGAATAAGCAAGTTTCGCGTAATATTTTGTCGAAAACGTTAAAAAAAATATTGATGGATTCATTGTCATTTTTAGGTGGACGGTATATACATATAATAATTAAATTATGCACAGGTATTTCGATGGCACAACATTCTATAATATTACTTACAGATTTAGAAGAAATATGTAATACAGAGTATCTATGACCATATTTAATTAATATACAAGAACCACCATATCTGTTACTTCTCATAGAATACGTAGCTAGTTGATAGTTAGGTATTTTTAGGTTATTTATATCTTCTTCAATCATTTTATGTTCAGTTATGCATACTATGTCTATTTTTTTGTGTTTACAATGAAGTTCATCCAAATTTACTGAGAGCATATCCGATTTTGTGACAAGACCATTTATGTTTTGATGAAGTACATATATTTGGTTAGTTACGAAAAAAGTCAGGTATTTTTACGTCATCACAAGTCTGGGTATACTTATTTAATAATAATTTATTATTGTCATTTCTAATAATTATTTCTGTACATGGTTCAGTTTGGGTAGTTTTCTCATTGTAAGACATATTTGAAATTTCTATGTTCTTTGACACAGTTTTCTGATACTCAAAAATCTTGACTTTATAATTAATACGTAAAATTTCTCTATGTACAGCTCGACTCAGGTTTGTGGTGAACAGACTAGGTTTTGGTACATGTCTACTGTAATACATGTCCAAATAATTTGTTTTACAGAATTTTCTACTTAAAAACCTTAGCTCATAATTCATTTTATCTTCATTTAACATTTTATTATTATAAGGAACTTCTGATATTATGATGTTAGTAATTTTAGAGTACTCATTAAGCCAGACAATCATATCAGTCTTAAAATCTAATGGATTAGTATCATTTAGACCACACAATATTATCACAAAATCCTCTTTTGTCATGTTTTTTAGTTCTTTTTCACTAGAGTTAATGACATCGAATAGCCGTGCTCCTGGTTTTATAATGGATGTTATTCTATATTGATAACCAAGTAGATTCTGTAATTTTTGTCTTAAACCTTTTCCTTGCTGATCTGCCAATATAAGTATTTTTTTAAATTGTAAGTTATTGTTATATTCCAGATTTTTTGATTTACTTGGAGTCTGTGTAACTTTAATTTCAGTCTTATTTTCATATTTGTTTATTTCTTCTGCATCCGTGCTATATTTGTTGGTACCTTCCTCTTGATTATCATTAGTTTGTATGTTTCCTATTCTTGTCTCAGTGTTGCTTGACTTTCGCGTTAATTTTTCTTTTTGATGCATTTGTTTGTTTATAGTTTTTATGAATATTTCAGAATTTCTGGGAGTAACATTTAATTTTTCTGTTATTTTAGCCGGTGTAGTTAAAACTTGTTTTATAGGTGTACTTATGCGTTTTAAATATCTAATAGTCTTCTTTGTTTCTTCTAATTCTTGTTTAAGTTTACCATTTTCACATATTAAGTTGTCTATTTCCATATTTGCCGAGTCTAATTTAGTGATTAAGGCTTGTATTTGATTTTCTAATATAAGAGTTTGAGAATTTTCATGACATGAGATATTTGGTAAACTACATACAGACTGGTCTAAATTCGTACTATTCATTGAATCATTGCAAATGTGCTCTTGTAAGTCAGTCAAGTCATTTATTGAATTAAAATCTTGTCGTTTCCTAAACGTAATATGTTCATCAGTGCTCATGTTTTATTCCTTCTATGAGATTCAACCAATATTATTGGAACTCAAGTTGTACTTACGTCTGGAAGACTCATATGTTTGTAATATATCCTGAGTAATTGGGTAAAACACAAAAACATAACCAATCTCACATGTAGATATGTATACTTCCCTAATATGTGCTATATTGCTTCAAATGCTAATTAATAGACGATTATTGCTTTAGACTATGTCTAATTTGTAGTATCTTGGGTTATCTTGGAGTAATAAACACATAATAAGTGGCAGTTTTCATATCAGATAGATTTGTTGTTAACTTATCTTCTGATATAAGATTTCTTTCACAAACACTTGTACACTTAGATCACTTAATATATGCTTGTTTTTTACAGAATATTTGACCCAAATACTATTTTATGATTTAATAAAATAAAATAATTCGGAGCTATATTAACACTCACACTCTCGTTTCCGCTATTTGTATCATATTAATTTTGATTTGATTGATGCTCAAGTGCCTCTTTCGCAATATCGAGACATCATTTTTTTACTGTCAGCACTACAGACTGATCAAAGCGGAGAGTGGTAACACCAGCGCAATGATGACATCCCAACGGTTAACACAAAATACTAGCGCGCATGCAAAATTACAAGTGCTATCACACCAAAATATCAACGTTTTCCAAAGGTGATAGCTACTGACTCAGGCATGTACAGTGCTTATATCATTACTGCTAGATATAGGACCTTGAGCATTGAAAAAGATCAAAATTTTACCCAGTGATATTTGATCGCTTTTACTGGGCAATCGAATGCCAGACAGACTCTTTGATAATGGAAACAAAAAAAAACGAATGATTTATACCTTTGCACCAGAAGTCCTTGGTGCACAAGTCGCAGCGATACCGCCGTCCGCCAGCAGCAGTCTTGTTGTGCGACCGTTCGTGGAACAGCAGGTTGCCCTTCAACGGGAAGGACTTGCCGCATTCGCCGCAACTGAACGGCCTTTCACCGCAGCTGTGCGATCTGTACGCGGTTAAGAGGATCTTTTAAGGCCTGAAGCAAACGGGTAGACGGTCCACTTGACGGAAGGTAGTTACCAACACCTGTAGACGTTTGCAACACCGGATGCGCTACCGGCCTCCAAGGAATTCTATAAGGCCCATCTTAAACAACCTAAGTCGTAGCGCAAAAGGAAAACCTCGCCGGGAAGATCCCTCCAAATCATTGTCGACGTGGAATAAATGTTCTAGGCTACGTTCCACTAGACTCACAACGACCACGTTCACGACCGCGATTTTTCCCGTTCTATTTGCTTGCCGGCGTTACAATCGTAAACCCAAGTGGAACGGTTATTTGACCCATCTCTTGACATAGGCCGTTGTGAGAGTTATGTGATGACGATTGCGGTCGCCTTGTGGAACGACTAACGGAGCATTTAGGGTGTTGTAAGCTACTTAATGGAACGCGCTGCTAGAGAACCCAGAGCTCAATGAAAAGGTAGGTAACAATGAACATTCCTTCGATGGCGATTGGTGCGGTTGTAAAAATGAGGCATACACACCAGATCAAGTAATTCCTCTTAACATTCCCCGTTGTACAGGCAGGATAAAGGCAGTGGACAATCCGCACTAATATTATAAACGCCAAAGACCGATCTGTTACGCTTTTACGAAAAAAAACACAGTTAAAAATAAAAGTAAAATTGTTCCCCATTGGATCTTAATTTTTTTTTAAATCTTATGTGTCCATGCACAGATTACTAAACTTACCTCATATGCGTCACCAAATGCTCTTTCTTTGGAAACGACTTTGAACACATTTTGCAAGTGTGCGATGTTGCATCTCCAGTGTGCTGCTTCATATGGTTCGTCAAATGCTCCTTGCGCGTGAACGTCTTTTGACAGAACTCGCATCGATGCGGCGACTCACCCGTGTGGATCCTAAAAACCATTTTATACTTATTCAACATGCACGGGAAGATTATGCAAAAGTAATTTCTCCTGAAGGTATGCTCTTGGAATATAATGTTTTTAACATTAACATGCAGTTTCGATATGTCAAAGAGAGAAATGTAAAATATATTAAAATCGATATTAAAGGTTTGTCACTAGGAAGTCTATTTATACATGTTTATAAACTGAACTGCAGTATTTACTATAGTCATCACAATGAGGTATATACAATTACTTCAATAAGTTGGAGGTTCAAGCTGCGAGTGTAAAAAAACTTTTTATATTGTAAGAGTTATTAGCTACATGTTTATGCATTTCAGCTTTAACAAAGTGATCACTCAACCAGGTAGTAGTGCAGTACCTGATATGATTGGTCAAATGCTCCTTCCTTGAGAATGTCTTGGTGCAGTATGCGCATTTGTGCGGCGTCTCGCCCGTATGCAGATGCACGTGATTGTTAAGGTGTTCCTTGCGAGAGAACGACTTCGAACAGTACGTGCATTTAAACGGCGTCTCGCCAGTATGTTGTCTGTATTCAAAACAAAATAAAAGGAAATGAACAAATTGTCTCATCTAGGTTTCTCTCTAATATTCTTATTATACTTGAAACGATTAAAATATATTAATATCAAAAGTTTAAAGCAGATGACAAAATGTAACTTTTGAAATACAGAAATAAAACCAGACAATAATTATTACTAAATAACATGTGTCTATTATTTGATATTTCGACAAGGCAGACGCCGCTCAAGAGTGTTTGTTTTCTACCAAAGACAGTCACAATCAAGCTGAGGGCCCATCTACTGGCAGATTATAACTGCATCCTATAATCTATCAGATCGATGTCAGCATAAATTTCGTCTTAAGATTAGGTGAAAACACAACAAATGACACAAATATGGAACGTTGGGTGAGCCCTGAGGTAGTCGTGACGTACCGTACGTGATTAACGAGATGCTCCTTCCTGGTGAAGCTCTTGCTGCAGTAGGAGCAGGTGTGCGGCATGTCGCCGGTGTGCTGTCGGACGTGGTTGTTGAGGTGCGCCTTGCGCGAGAACGCGCGCGAGCAAAACGGGCACTCGTGCGGCGTTTCGCCCGTGTGCTGTCTGCGCAACAGAGCACATTCCGATTTGAACAACACGCACCGCGGCCGGCTCACATACGGGACACGCTCACTCCACGCCACATCACGGCACACGCATATTCACGGACTAGTGGTCTATTACGAGTGACTGACTTCCGAGTGTAAATAAACTCAGCACACTCGGTGGAAAACCTTTAACGAGTCTTCATATTCGGATCTTATCAGCACATACCGAAGCTGCTTCTGTGTAAATTATGGACGTTCTGTACAAACTTTATGCACCGTCCGCGCTATTAAATTCTTTATAACGCATTTTGTTCTGATATATATTATTCTAAGCGCAGAAAGATAGAAATCTACATATGAAGTTTAATCAACAACATAGGCGCGGTTTTGTATACAAACCTAGGAGGTCTCAACAATGTAATTTGTAAAGACAAGGTACTTTGGTATTGGCACCTCAAATGTCAACATTTTAGTTTTTGATATGCGACATATTACATTTGTTGTCGTTTTTGTCAAAATCAAAATCTTGATCGTGTATGAATGTGTCGCGGTATATGTGAAATTCTTCTTTAATAGCATTTCAATTGAGTGAGCTCGCCGTCTGTCACCCCAACTGCGACTAGGGACAAAGAGGCTTACGATACGGACCAGCTCAACCTACAGTGGAGCTCAAATCGGAATGCACAATGCTGTGCTACGGCGTACAGGGGGAAGACACCACACGAATGCCGACCAATTAGCGGTCCTATCGTAAGAGCCAAACACACTAACTTCTTTCCATTTAGTGGTATTGAACACGTAAATCGTTAAATACATTAGTTCGAATTTAGAGCATCTTGGACGCGTACTTTAGAACAATACACATTTATATCGACGCTTAAGCGGATAAATGTAAAATAATAGAATGATTTTCGAATACTCCAACACGTCACATGTTTTTATTTAAGATTTTATGGCTTGCTTTCCAGACCTTTAAGCCAAGTCTGTTTTGGATGCGTCACATGAAGACTTTTAGATTTCGATAGATTATCATATAAAGCATCAGTTTGAACACGGATATCGTTCTAGAATATGGTTCAAATTTATAGAAATATGCTTACAAAATGCGTATTATGAGAAGCAAAATATAAATTGCCTACTCAGGTGGCACCCACATAGCGCTAACTTAAAATCAATTAAAATACAATTTATCGCAACGTAAACGAGGTATGTGTCGAATAATTTTATAATTTCTTCCAAAGATTTCGTAGACAAAAAGTAGTTTGTGTGTCTGGTAAGAAAACAACATGATATAACCTAACAGAGCTATGAAACAATCCAAAGACCTTACCTTCAGGAGAAATTTTAAATCATGCTGACACATTGTACATGCAGTCTAAGGTCATGCTTATAATATTTTTTGGACGTCATAGTAAGTCCTTCAAAAAGTTTGTTAGACCGATTTAAACAGTAAACTGTAGCACAGCATTGTATTTAATAATATTACTAAGATAAATATAAATTATTATATATTATCATAATTATATTAGGTTGTTCATATCGAAATCTGTTAAGAAATTAATATAATGAATCTGATTAAATAATGCTAGTAGTTTGATTTAGGATAGCAACCGCTCTACGATTTTAATCGTTTATCAAAGAAAAAAGTAGTATGCTGTTAAATAGGGAAATAACAAAGCGTAAAGATATTCACTATAAATATCTTTAGGAAAGATTCACACTTCGATATAAAATACAATATTCTTCAATTGATAACAATTAAAACTTATACAGCTCTTTATCATGTACGGAGCGCGTGCGTCAAATTTCTGATGCGTTGCATATTAGCCAGCCGACCAACATAATTAGACAAATTCAATTTTTGCACAAACCACAAATAATATTCTATATAGCCTAATTAAAAAGTGATTTCAGTAATTGGTTAACATGACATATAAGACACAACTATGGAATGGAACTGATCTCAGTAGTATCATTCAGACCAAGTATACTATCTCACGGTATTTGCTACATATCGAAACTAATATTCACAACATAAGATTAACCTCAATTATGAATAATCATGTTCTTTCAAAATTCGTTAGTGACGTTAAAACGTCGGATACTTGAGCTATCTTGGAAATAGATAAAATTTATCGATTATGCAACTTGAAAACCAAACTATACGATTATGTTTAAGCTGAAAATAGAAGATTTCGTAGGATTTATTTTTAATATTTACACCAACAAGACCGCATGAAAGGCTTTATTATAAAAATTCCAAAGAATATTTTTACTAATTATATGGTATTTATTGCATTAATTTTGGAATCCCAATTATTTTGAATGGGCGTAAGCGAGTTTAAATCAGATTGTTCATGTCTCCAAATAGTATGACGAGATTTTCAACTTGACAAGAATTGTAACAGTTTCTATTTCTGATTTTTTATATCTACTGATTTTATTCCAGAGAAAACAAAAGCCCATTAAACAAGTAAACTAAAATATACTCCATATAAAATATACATAAATATAATGAAAAAATATTACACCACGTCATTATTCCACACTATTTACAGTTACATTGCTCTACTTACACAGATTATAAATGTTAGTTAGGTTTAGATATCACATATTTTAATACTCATCTAACTAAGTTGGTCAACTTTACATCATCGCAACTTACATAATGTGACAATCACAATTATACTGATTTTTTTAATTACCTGGACTAAAATGACAGCAGCGATCGACCTTTTTTTATATTCATAAGTGATATTTTCTAAGTTTTCGGGACTTGTATACGTAATAAAACTAAGTTGTAACGGTTTAAAGCGCGGTAATTTATTTGACTTTTGTGATTCCGACGTTTCGACCACTTTCAGTGGCCGTGATCACGGAAGACAAAACTAACTTCTATTCTATTCTATTTTTTGGCGATTTGGCTCCAACGCTACTGGCGCTGATTCGGCCAATGTCACAGTAACAGACAATGTCAGGTGTGGGTTATTGGCAATAACAGCTCGAAAAAAAAAATTTGGTCGGTTTTCTTTCCAGTCGTAACTTCTGTGACAGAACCAACTTGTTCATATTAATTATTTAGTTTTAATTTTGTTTATGATTATTACTCTATGGGAGCCTAATCTAATTTACCACCGCTTCGCAACATGTTATGGTTTGAAGAGAAGAAGCGGCGCAGAAATTCTTCAACAAATATGCCTAGCTCTAATGTTATATAATATTAAAATGGGTGGAACGAAACATGAAAGAAATTATCAGTCAAGTTGGTTTGTGTCCCGTTGCACGCAGAAAGAGCTCACAGTGTCTTGAGTCTTGGTCTGGCAGTTTGTTTTTGCTGGGTTTGGATCTTAATAATTTTGATGATCGGAACCTAAACAGGTGATACTTGCAAACCATCTTTTTTTAATTTCAAAAAACACCCATATTAAAAAAAACGTTAAAACGTAGTTTTATTATTCATAAGTGAGTTGTACCAGTTGAATTAACAAGTCATCACTGTGAGTTCAATTCTACAGAATTTCTATAGGATTAAACTCACGATGGTAAGCTGCTCCAGGCTTGCACAACATAAAAAAATCGATCACACTTGTGTTGTTCAAGTAATTAAAAATCAGAGTATAGCTAATTTAGCTCATTGACGTACACGCCACGTCTACCCAGATTTTATGAATGACTCGATTACACCGAACCCGAGCTACGTAGTTACTGTAAGTTTCATATAAAATATACATACAGTTGCGGCATGAAAAGGTTCGTCACTTTAAAGTCAACTTTTGGCTTGCACGAGCACAAAAAACACTAGCGCTAACATTTAAATAAATGTTACATTTTGTTAAGTTAAAAAAATATTGTAATGTTGACACTGAGATTAACAAGTATTAATTAACAGAAACAAAGCGGATATAATCACTACACTTATTATAGATATTAAAATTAATAAAAAGGTATTACAGCTCTAAACAATATTTTTAGATAAGATAGAAAATTAAAACTGTGATCCAAGTAAATTTCAACTTTATTGTCAAACAGTTAATCATAATTTTCTGTGGAATAGTCTGTTCTGTGTAAGTTGTTAGTAACTAAGTTTGAAAAGGTAACAAGTGCTCGCGGAACGTTAAATGAATCAAGTCTTTTCACACCGCGACTGTACATACTACTAGGATATGTACCTAGTCGGCACAGGCCCGGTGTAACGTTAAGTCGGTCCTGTATGGCCACACATTCTCACCTGATATGATTCTTGAGGTGTTCCTTCCTCGTGAACGATTTCGCGCAGTAAGTACACCGATGAGGGGACTCGCCGGTGTGCTGGCGCACGTGGTTCGTGAGGTGCTCCTTGCGAGTGAACGACTTGGTGCAAAACGAGCATTTGTGCGGGGACTCGCCGGTATGCTGCCTCACGTGGTTCACTATAGAACAATTATAAGGCTTTTTAATAATAAATTTCATTAAAATTAAACATAATATTCACTGTGTTAATTAGTGTATTTAGTATTAGTTACACGTTTAGTTGAGATTTTTTTCCCATTCTAAACAAAGAATTTTCTTTAATACTAACAATAATTTTGAACAGAGGTTTTATACTTTTCCAAAAAAAGTTTTAGAATGTGATTATGAACAACACATTCTTTTATTTATTTAATGGGTCTATAAACGTTGTATAAGTTTAATGAATAAGAACGAATATAGATAATCGTAATATAAATGTACAAATAAACCCACAATGTTTATTTTTCTAAAATAATTGTAAAAAATTTGGATCAAATGCACCTTGTTTTAATAATTAAAAGAAAATATTGATATAACTTGAAGTTTTAACACTTAAAGTTTTTCGAAAATGATGATGTTAAAATAAAACATAATAATATAATACCTAGATGATCCTTCCTAGTGAAAGCTTTGGGACAATATCCGCATTGGAACGGTGTTTCGCCCGTGTGCTGTCGGATATGATTAACGAGATGTTCTCGTCGTGTGAAAGATTTGGAACAATAGTTGCAACGGTGTGGCGACTCCCCCGTGTGTTGCCTCACGTGGTTCAATAGATGCTCCTTGCGGGTGAAAGTCTTAGAGCAGAAGTCACACCGATGCGGGGTTTCACCTGAACAAAATAAGTTATAAGGTAAGTTGCAAGCCAAAAGGCTTTTGTTGACAATAATGTAAAAATATATATATGCATATTAATATTTAAGTTGGAGAATATTTTTTTATTCTAATCACAAAATATTCAGGGATTGAAATCATCAAATCGTCATCAACTTAACCGACATCTCGAAAAATCGATTAAAAATTATACCACTTTGTGATCGTTTGATTTAATTTAAGTGAATTACTTTTTGTGTCACACAAATATCTCACAAAATCGAAATGGAGCGCGAAAGTTTTGTCTCCGAACGTCTTTCGCGTACCGCATGCATTTACCACGCATCACAATGAATCTATTGATTTTTTTATTCCACCAGTATAATAAATATTTAGTCAATCGTTTTGGTTTACAATACATATATGTACAGTTACGAACGAAAATTTTCGTAAGTTTAAAGTAGACTTTTGGTTGCACGAATACAAAAAACCATAGTGCCAACATTAAAATAAATTTTATATTTGTAAAATATAGAAACGTGAAAAGAGAAAAATGTCTTGTTGACAATGATAAACGCCGAGATTAACGATAAGAAACAATGAGGATATAATCACTACGATTAACGTAAATATTAAAACCAAATAAAAAGGTTTTACATGTCTAAACTGTCTTCTTAGACAAGATAGAAAGTCAAACAACTTTGATCTAATTTATATTCAACTTTATTGTTAAATAGTTGAACATAATTTTCTGTGGAACAGTCTGTTCTGTGAATTAGTTTGAAAAGGCAACATGTGATCGCGGAACATTAAATGAATCAATTTGAAAACCGGCGAACATTTTCATACCACAACTGTACAATTATGTAATATTATTTTAGTATAAATACACAAATGAACTAAGTTTTTGAATAAATATGTGTATAGTTTTTTTTACTGAAGGGAATTGAGTTAATATAAAATTAAACAACCCTTTGGTAACAACTCATGAAACTGTTTTTTAGGACTTCACCATAGATTAATATGACATTACAGAATTAATAAAAGTTGCATGTTTTTTCGGCATTCGGAGGAAAGTAATCATTGTAATATGTTTTATTACATTATATAATTCACCAGTAAAAAATATGTATATTATCACCAAATAAATTAATTGTCATTGTCTTTCAGTTTTGCTAATTTTGCTTTTTACTTTATAAATATTAAAGTTTCTTCTATCTTTAGCATATTGAAATTAAATCAGTTGTTGTAAAATTAGGTGTATATGCTTTATTTTCGGTAACAGGGGAGAATAAAAATGTGAAATTTTTATAGTTTTAGAGGTGGATAGATGGTGCGATAATGATTTGTGGTGTGACAGTGGACGTATGTAAGACTGAGAAAGCAAAGAGTGTGGAAGGAAAAAACATATTCTCAAATAATTTGAAGAAGGTGAAAGAAAAGAGAAAACGGAATAGGACAGTTTGAGCCAGACGAGATCCTAAACTTTACTCATGCAAAGCGACATATAACTATTTTGATTAAACACCCAAAGTTTAACAAAAATTATAAACAGGATCAAAAACCACATTAAAATCAAGTCATTAACAATTTGTGTGTTGCTAGTTATTTTTCTTAATAATTTAAAGAACCAACTTGTTACTAGACAAGTTAACAAACAACACATGTATTCGAGCAAAATAATAGAATACATCAAGGTTCTTAGTGTTTTAATTTTCTCGCACATAGACCCTAATACAAAGTCTTCCTTGCTTTATCATTTTCATTGTGCGAAGATGCAACCTAATTTGAAGGTATTCAAGAGTAAAAGTAAATGTTAATCAAACTCCTGTACACACATGACTGGCCTTAGTCATTTGAATACTAACCGGTATGCCATAATATGTGATTGGTGAAGTGTTCTTTCCTTGTGAACGATTTCCCGCAGAGGTCGCATCGGAATGGTGTATCATTTGTATGCGACCTCATGTGGTTCACTAAGTGGTCCTTCCTAGTATACTTCTTGCCGCATATTTGGCAATGGTGCGGTGTCTCACCTATAGGGGGTGGGGCAGAAAATAAAATGTTAACATTCAATGATGCAACTATTATCCAACTCGAAATATTTAGTTTGTTTTATTTACACGACTTGTACAAGATATTATTAATATGCATATTCATTTCGAATATCTTGGACAAATTCAAAATGGTACTGCGCTTCTTACTTAAGGCATTTACACCAAAATGGGGATGACTAATTTCCAAATAATTTAAAATGATTGATTATTTTCAATCAACAATTGATTATTAAATAATAATTATAAAGTTTTGGGATTTAATATTATTAGAATAAATTTCCAAATACAAATCAAGGATTTTAGGATCAAATCAAAAACATATCAATGTCTTTGTTATGTAATACTCCTAAAGTTCAAGTGAATTATTGATAGTAAGGTATAAGCTGTATACTTTAAAACCCTTGGAGATATGATATTTAATTAATGCATTAATATAAGATAGTTGAATCATTCAATGGTTCTACTTTCTGCACCACTTGAATCGTCCCATGATACTGGTGCAAATAATGGTATTTCCACACACTATGAATAAGGACGGTGTTACAAACTAAAAATTTCGAAAATAAATGGAAAATTTTGTATTTATAATCTTTCAGATTTTGTTTGGTAGAGACAAAATTTAAAAGATTTGTTCAACACACTGAACAAAATACAGAATAAAAATAAAAAATAATTACAAATAAACTCATGTCTTACGGTGGGCTCAAGTAGGTCACCGACCACATCCACACGTGTACGGCGAGTGCCTACAAAATGTATGAAAAATCGCGTGAACTCCGTTCCGCTGTGGTGGGTGGCCCGTTTGCGCCAAACCTTATTTCTAACCGACAAACACCGGATTTCACTACACAAAAACAACTTTAAAATAATCTAATATTCTTTTCGACTAGTATATTTAAAACGTTGTTTAAATTTTTATACATTTTATTTTCTATTTAAATACCCCAATACTACTTATTAGTTAAATTTTTACTTAGCTTCATGTTTTATAATTTGGCTGTTTCTTCTCTTGTTTTCTTTAAGACGTAGCACTAAGCGGTAACAAATCTAAACCCGTTTTGAATAAGTAAAACAGTCAAGATAAAACTTTAACAAACAATACGGAAAATGTGTTACTATAAAAATGGTAAGAAAAGCAAATATATTTAGGATGTTAGAACAATATTTGAAGGAGATGGATAAAGAGATTACACTCACTCGGTGCGTAATAAAACAGAACTATTTTCCTTTCCTTTTTGATTTAGTCATCTTTATTTTAAGATTGGCAGTATAAAAAAAATTTATGTGAGCTAAAAATTACACGTTACATGTAGCAACTACCATGTTTCATGTCACCAGTAATATGAAATAAATTATGTATAAACATAAATTGGGTATCAGTTTTAATACTTTATAATTTTTTTTAGAACTTTTTACAGTTCTGGTATTAGTTTAAGTATATATATTTAGCTATTAGCCCTTTTTTCTCCACCACCTACATCGCCAGATTAGCTAAATTCCTTTAATTTAGGTTGTCTGGAAGAGATCGCTATAAGCCATAAGGCCGCCTATTATATTGCCTAGAACATGTTACAAATATGGTATCTATCTATCTACAGTTTTGGCAAAAAGGCCTTCTCAAGTAGTCTTATCAATATCTTTTTAAATTTTATGTTAAATCCAGCCTCAGCATAATTACAGGCGTTGTGTTGTAAGTTAGTGATGTTACTGATTTCCACCACTAATACTACTGAAAGATGCAATTTATGTATATTTATTCATTCTCAACGTTATTTCATGTTCCCCTTCAATATTCATTCCCTAGCACAAGTGCCACATACTATTTTTTGACTCATTCACTTTCACTCAAACACACTAGCATCACTTAGGCGAGCATACAGACCACTAACGAACGGTTCCTATGTCTTCAAATAAGTTCCATAGTATATATCAAATTTTACTTGAAAGTAAGGTAAATGAAAGATAAAATATAGGAACCGTCTATAAGTCACATGACACCTTGTAGGGCTCACTCTTACTTATAATATTTGAATTATATTTTTTTTTATCAGCCAAATATTTTGGTCAAAGTGGTTGGGTAGATCCTGGCGGCCTGTACCACGGGTTAAAGCACAGTCATTTTCTTGCAGGGCAAATTTGATGAATAATAATCTTTCTCTTAGGTCTACGTGTATGCGATTGGTCATTGATTTGTTTTTGTGTAAATATTCATATTTGAATTTATTTAGGAAACACAAAAAAATCTTATAATATAAAAATACAAAATTAATACCAACATATAAATATCAGGTCTTTTTTTCACAGTTTATACAGTCACAAAAATTCAAGATAACTACATATTTAATGTCAATACTTAAGATGTTGTTTAATCTACATTTATGTGTTTGGTCTGTCTAAAGAAAATTTCTTAATCCCTGGGATTCTAATGACTGATTTCCCTAAATAAATGAATAAAACAGGCCTTATGCAATATATTGTAAAATGCAAACTCACCGGTGTGCCACATGACGTGGTTCATGAAGTGCTCCTTCCTCGTGAAGCTCTTCTTGCACAGGTCGCAGCGGTGCGGCGTCTCGCCGGTGTGCTTCCGCACGTGGTTCACCATGTGCTCCTTGCGCGTGAACGTCTTCGAGCAGTATTCACACCTGTAGATGAACCATCATCTTTTATAACAGTTGGGTAGCGAGAATAAAAATAATAATAAACAAAAAAGTTTTGTTAAGTTCTTTTGTATACCTAAATACCTATGTGGTAGAATGTACTGTACACCTACAATTGTTTAATATCCCTGTAAACCACATTATAAGAATTATGAGCTGTTAATATTACAGTAAGTTGGGAGCTATAGTAGAATTATTTTGGCCGTGCAGTTTGGGTCATAAATCAAAGCTCAGCCTCAGCCCGGCTAAGGCCGTGAGTATGTTGCGCGGGCGCAACGTCGTTATCGATGAAAACTCATTCTTATCAAAGCATGATTATCATTCTTATAAAAATCATTATTATCTTCTTTGCTGTTAATTTTAAACTTGATATTTATTTTTATTTTTAATATAAGTTGTTACATTATAAACTTTTGTACTTATAATTTTTTAATACATAGATACCTAATTAATCATTTATTTTAAATCATTGTTATATCTATTTATTTCTTTCATTTATATCACTAACCCACAAAATGACAAAACTAAATACACAATCGATAACGCTTGTCGACAACAATAATGCGCATCACTATGCCCGCCCATAAGGCCCGTGAGTGGAAGAGAGAGCGAAATACTCGCTTCACCGCTCCGATTATTTATGACCCAAACTGCACGGACAAAATAATTTTACTATAGTCATTCTAATGCACTTTTTCAATTAATGTGTGAGTAAATATGAAAATGAGTTTGCTTAAACATTTACTTTTTCATAATGTAATGGTATAAACTAATTTTTAGGGATTTTAGCATGTGTTTAATTTGCAGGCTATTTAGGTATGATTGTGCTTATACTAGCAGCGCCCGCGGTTTCACCCGCGTGGTGATGGAAAATCGTCATATTTTGGATAACTGACACAATATTCTTCCTCTTATATATAAAAATGAATGTTTGTCTGTTTCCTTTCTAGCATAGTAAACTATACATTTGATCATATAATGATCTTTAGCAAAGTTGTTGTGCATGAGCCAAAGGTTTCTAAGTTGGCTCACAATTGGAACTGGTAGGTGGCGCTGCTGTCGGCATGTCGATTCAAACTATTCCATTATAGTATTTTATAAAGAATAGCCTATGTGTTAGTAATCTTTCATCAAAATCCTTTCCGTAGTTTTTACGTGAAAGAATAACAAACAGATATATACATTTTTGCACACTTTCGCGTTTATAATATTAATAGAGATTAGGGAAAATTAGCTATTGTAATAATTAGGTATGTAAGTTCGAACTGTAGCACAAAATGTGCGTACCTGTAGGGCGTCTCGCCAGTGTGGCTGCGCACGTGGTTGTCGAGGTGCTCCTTCCTCGAGAACGTCTTGTGGCAAGTGGTGCACGCGTAGGGCTTCTCTTGGGCCAGCCTCTTCGCGTGCCTCTCGGACGGGTCCCCGGCTGTAAACAGAGTCATTGACAAACCGATTGAGACACTATTTATCAGCTCACAAAACGATGTAGCCTCCTAGCTATTGAACGGATATAGCAAATGATGGTGTCGTAACTGCAACCACTCAAATTATGTATTCGAGATGCCACATGAACATTGGGCGAGAGTTTTGACTATTGTCAAACCCTCCAGCGGCAGCTCATAAAATCACACTTCAGAAAAATAACACACTTCCGAGTTAAAATCATAATTACATTCAATCATTCCCAGAAAAATCCTGGGATAAAAAGTAGCTCAAATTTTAAGTTTAAGAATTAGCTGTTGTTCAGCAAAAATAAAATCGAAATTACGTAGTTTCTTACGTGAATCCCAGACAAGAAATCTAAAAAAAATGCATTATGTTCTCTGTTGTTCATATAGTCTATTTCAGTTTTTTTTATTGATAGCTGTAATGGACAGCATGCTTAGATTTTTTAAATATTATAGACTTGGCAATATGGGTACTCTTTGCACCTAAACATAAAAGGTTCTCATTGGGTAAATTAGTAAACAGTATGAGAAGATCGTTCTGGGCATATTTATTAAATTCATAAAACAATCAGCCTTACCAAGATGGCATTTTCCGTGTCTTGATAGTTCGACTGGATTTGCAAAGGCAGAGCCACATACTTGACATGTAAAAGGCTTGCTCTCACCATGATAACGTCTGGATAAAGAAATATATATATTACAAAAAGTAGATGTTTTTTCGCCAAAAGACACAAATAGATAACACTTTATTGCACACCAAATATACAATTTCAAAAATACACAATTAAATAATACAAACAATAGGCGGCCTTATCGGTGAAAGCAATCTCTTCCAGGCAACCTAACTTAAGGAATAATTTAACATATCTGGCCATGTAAGTAAACATAATACAAATAACATGCAATTTTTTAGAGTAGTATGCTACAATTCGACAAATAAGGTTGACATTTGAGTATTTCACTGCACTGAAATTTTAACTAACAATAGCACTAATTGCAAATGCTCACGTGAATCTTTATGAAAACATTACCTACTTTCATTTGTAGAACTTTAAAATATAAGTATACTGTTTCTGAGCATTTAACTTACTTGTGATGTTTGGATGTCTATCATGTTACATATTTCTAGACAGTAAAGCCTACATGAAACAAATGAAATAATCGTCGTACTTTATTATTGTGGACGACGTGAAAGAGATGTTCTGTGAGTCATATAATGCATAGACTATTAAACAATCGACACCATAAGTAAATAAAATGAAACTAACTGATGTGAAAATAAAAAATGTTCTACTATATGAATTATTCGATATAGGTATATAAAATATGGTTAGTATAGTATTTTAGGATAAATATAAAATTAAGGTAAATTGATTAAAACTTATTTATAAATGATTTTTACTCATATAACAAATCGAATTGGTAATGCATTAGGAAATTACTAATTCAGCTGTCGACAGTAAAATAATTGCTTGGAAAGGGTATATATAATATATTTTTTTATTATTCATTTTCTTTCTTCTAATAACCTGTGAAGTGATGGGTGAGTATTTGACAGTCGAGGTCAGCCTTTACATTGGAAATCCCTTTTAAGAAGTTTATTTGCCAATTCCAACCTGGAGCTTGCAAATGTGGTATCATTTCAACTAATTAAGGAAGAAAAAAGCACTGTGGATACCCATTACGGAGATAAACAAACTAACTACAGCATACCTACCAACTATACTTTGATTTTTAATTACCTGGACTAAAATGACAGCTGCTGTGATCAACCTTTTTTTATGTTGCAAGCTTGGAGCAACTCACCACTGGGAGTTCTGTAGGATTCAACTCACACTACTCTTGAATTAAAAATTTAATAATTGCAGCTGTCATTTTAGTCCAGGCAAAAAAAAAACAAAGTATAGCTGGGCTGCAGTCGGTATTAGCTACATTAAGAATGGACTGATAAAATATGGAAAACAATAATAATGTTACTGACAGTTGCGTTGCATCTTCACGTATCGTAATTTATAAAGAAATCAGACCACATCTTTTTGTCATAAAAAATGATTTTCTACAATTTATTACCTGTGAACAATAAGTTGGTATCGAAATTGGAATATCTTCCCACAGAGATCGCAGGAATGGTGTCCTGGAGACGACTCCGACTCTGTCATGGCGTTGGCGCTGGTGCCGGCCTCCACTTCAACTTCATTTATCACCTAAACAAAACAAATTAAAATAAAAAGACAAATCTAAATGAGTATGACCGATATAACAGTGTTAGTTGAGAGTTTAGTCATATTTTTCTTCATCAATGCAGAAAAAAGAATAACTTACTCTGTGATTTTTAATTACATGGACTAAAATGAAAACACTAAAATGGCTTAGATCATAATATGTTGTTTAGTATTGCTTATTCATTTGTTTTGAATCAACAACTCACCACTATGAGTTGAATTCTATAGGATTCAACTCACAAGTGGTAATTTGAAGCACTTACTCAAACAACTCACTTATAAAGTTATACTACAAGATACTTCAAGCTTGAAACATAAAAAAGGTTGATTGCAGTTATCACTTTATTACAGGTAATTAAAAATAATAGTCGTGGTGGAATCATGGTTAGCGCACGCGTTCCAAAAGCAAAGGATGTGGGTTTGAATCTTGGTTGAAACACATGGATCACTTATCTGATTGTGTGCATATTGTTACAATTACCGCATGTTAACAACGGTGAAGGAAAACATCGTGATGAAACCTACGCATCGAGATAACCGATGTGTCAAAGCTGCCAAGCTGCCTTGGACAGGCACGGTTAGTATACTGTCCATTCACCTATAGTAGGAGGATTAAGCCCAGCAGAGGCATATTTATGGTTTGTTATAATTATAATTAAAAATCATACTAAATGTTTATTTGGAATATTTCACAGTACAAAATGGTGTTATAATATAGGGTAGGGTATTTTTATTACATAGGGTATTTTTTTATTTCAGAACCAACTAGGGTTGTAACCGAGGCCTTCTTAGTGGAGGCGGAGGCGACGGGTTTCACCTCCGCGGATGCGGAGGTTAACGGAGGCGGAGGCGGAAGTGAAAGTGGATGTAGAAAAAAATAGTAGTTTATGGTTTATTAAAACTATCAATAGTACAAAATATTTATTATAAATCAAATACGTATGTACTACGTCTAAGGCGTCCAAGAAATTCGACAGGTTGATTCCTGTCGCGTATCATTCATTTGACAAATGACGTTTTCACGCCCCCCGCCCCACACCAACCGCGTTCCCGCCGCGCGCGGCCGTACGGTTGAGTCGTCGCGAGCGTCGCTGCTTGCGTATGATTAATAAATAAACCTCTGTTATGACTCCGCAAAAATTACACGGATGCGGAGGTACGATTTCTTGCTGAACTTCCACAGTAACGGGGGCGGAAGCGAAGTTCCGTTACAACCCTAGAACCAACTAATTCAATTTCTGACTAGGGTAATTGATTTTTCAAATAGCTAATGATACCATTTTAGTTACTATCGAAATCTGCTCTAAAATTCCTTACAAGTGTTTTACCCATTTCAAGTATTTTCAGTTTTAGTCATAGAGGTCCACTTGAAGAACTTACCTATAAAGAAAGTTGTTTTATTCTTAGTATTTTCCTTCATGGTGTAATTGTGTGAAAGTGATAGCAGTATGATAGTTCGATTTCCAATGATATGCTCAGATTGTCAAAGTAAACTACTTCATAGTCTTGTAAAACAGAGATGCACCCTTTGACCCTAACAACACTTACACCAGCGTCTTCTCATTATTTTAAATTTAAGGTGGACCTACAATGTTTTAAGTTTTTCTTTTGGAATTTGTGGATTATAAGAGGGGAAAAAATCACCTTGGTGTGAGCTTGTTGTCCTTCCGCATTCAACTTGCCAAAGACCTCGTGGTAGGCCAACAGCTGTGAGAGGTCCTCAACGTTCACTTTGTACATCGCGTGGAGGTCGTGCTCAGCCGCGCCCGCAGATATCTTCACGACAGCACCCTCCATACCCATTGCTCCAACACTCTATACAATTAGTTAATTAATACATGTTGCAATAAATTCTAATAAAATCTTTCAGGCAAAAGATCAAAGGGCCTAAGGAGACCGCATTAGATCCTCAGATATTTCAACTATTTTCCTATCATATTATTTTTAAAACATCACGATGAAAACAATTTTAGTTACTATTTAAATAATAATTAGTATACAATTTGACTCATTAAAAATATGAAATCATAAATTGCTTGCTGTTCTTGTATGATTTTTTGGAGATTGTGTTTAGTAAGATGATAGTGTCTTAGAGTTAGTTCGACTATCAAGAACCCCTCTAAAAAAAATAAATCCTCTTAGAAAAGTAACAGAGGCAGAGTCATAAATTATGTTAGTGAAAATTTACAAAAAAGATCATTCGAGTAATCAATTATGTATGTGGTAGAGCCATGGTTGAATCATTATTATGATATTAGCATATCACATATTCACTGAATATCGGCGTGACACAGCCAATTGCTAATCGTGTCGTGCAATGAGTGAGTTTCAATGGCCTCCACTTCTCCCTCCCCCTATTCCAATCCCATATCCCATCTCATGCTTTTCTAACCCATGTTGTGCCTGATCCCTTTATCTCACCCATATCACATCCTCCGTTTCCCATCTTAGAGGCAGGCAATGTTTGTCTTTGCACCTGATTTTGCAAATATACATAGGCGACGGTAACCACGAGCTGGGCTATTAGACTGTTTGCCATCTTCATAATAAAAAATCTCAATTCTTGCTTTCTGTCACAGAACTTTATCAATTTGAAAATTTTGACCATAAATGTGAAAATACTGAAATTACCTTCAAGTCAATGCCTTTAATATCTTTGATTTCTGCAGGTATGGCGAACTGCGCAGTGGCTTCGATCTTTGATGCGCTTTTCTCATCTTTAACAATTAAGGGATCTGCTGCACTGGCTTCAATTGAGGTAGTGCCATCGGGGTTGTGCGTTACCAAGATGTTCGCAGGTTCTCCTGTAGCTTGCTCAATACGAACCACACTGTCTATGACCTGAATTAATGGAGAAATATACTATAGATCTTATAGAAGTTAAGATTTTATTAAAACCACCAGTACGGCCAGTACCAGATATTATTCAGGACTTGGTGTTTTTTATTTATCCATATACATCTTGTTTTAAAGTAGTAGTTATATTAGTTTTTCCTTTGGTTTATTATAATATATACATTATATCATTATAAAAAGAATTAAAAATATAAGTGATAAAAATCAACAAAATTATACATTGCAATAAATATTTTAAAACTGCAATCAGATTCTGATGATTCGTATGCTGCAATTTCGGCTTGTTTTCTTGCTGTGGATACTGGTAGCATAATAACATTGGCATTTTGTAAACTATAAAAACACGTAGTAAATGCGCCATTGTAGAAAAATTCATGAAGTACAATGACGTCATGATTTAATTATCGTGTTTTGCAACTTTAAATTTGATGCACATTTTTAATACATTTTTTCAATCAAAATAAATTATAACTAAAATTGAAAATGACTCCATAGAACATCTGAATATTTACAAAAAGAAATAATTTCAGGAAATGACTGACAACCCTAAAAATCTTAAATATCTTCTCTCTCTTTTCTTTCACATACTCCCAATTATTTCGGGTTGGCGCAATGTCTTTTCCTTTTATATTTCTCTATTCTGACATACCTACGTCCTCTGGCACACCACAAGTCATGATTCATCCATCTTTTTTTTGGTCTACCTTTGTACTCATCAATTTTATTGTCTAAGATTCCATTTGTAATGTGACAAAAATGATAATAATAAAAAAAACTTAAATATGTTGTATATTTGATTGTAATCAATCTATTTTTTACTATAAAATTTCGATTATTATAACAACAACTGGGCCAAATAAACATCTTTTTTCTTAAATTTCTAAAATATTATTTTTAGTGTCAAAAAAGATCATTGTGTGAATTCGAATCCTTTATATTAATATTTCTATCATCACAAATGTAGATTTTTCCACTGAGCGGGATTTTCGGAAGAAAGTCAATTTCATTAAGTTAATGACTTGGAGGTTCTGAGATAAAATCGCGTCAGTAAAAAAAAAACTAAATTTGTGATGATAGACCTCTTAATATTAATTAATATTAGGGATTCAAATTCTCATAATAATCTTTTTTTGGCACCCCAAATATTTTCGATATATTAAAAAAAATGCTAGAGTTTTTTGGCCCAGTCTAGTATACAGTATACACAAAGGCCATACCTGTTGTCCAACAATTTGCTGCAGTTGATGTACAGTCAGTGTATGATCAGTTGGCATTTTGATTGCCTCATGCATTTCTTCTTTTTCAACCATCTTGCTGCCTCCCGGCTCCACCACGGTCACTGTACCGTCTTCACTGACAGTCAGTTGTATCTATCAGAAAAAAACATACATTTTCAAGTAAAACATCTATTTGAATAACAATTAGTTATTCTGAATGATTGCATATTAAAATGATCGAAAATGTCTCTACCGCATACAACAGTTGTTTCTTTCTCCAAATAAAGCTAATAGCCACTGAATAACTCTATTACACAATGAAATACTTGTTGGTTTTTGTCTGTTTTGGGAACAAAATTTGGTATATTTGTTCTTTCTACAACAGTCTAACCCACTTTTAATACCTAAAAATGAAATAGTTATTGGTATATACCCAAAGTGCATGACAGAAAAGGTATAGTTATAATTACTTTAAAAATTAATAAAACTTATTAATTATATGTTATTAGGCTGTCCACACACTTGGACAAAAGTTGATTTTCATGAAATTCCGAAGTAATTTTAGAGAGCTGAAACTAACATAGGATACTTTTTTGTAAAGAAAATTTTGGTCAGATTTTTCTATACTTTTAAGACTGCATAGGTCACCATAATTAGAATATTCAATTCTACTTTCTTGAGACCCTATGCTGTTGCTACATGAAAGTACTAAAGAAACTTTTTTAACTTGCTTGCTTACAAAAATCTATGTGAGTTCCAGCATGAATAATGTTTAATAATAATACTGACATAATATCTTAATTATAAGCCTAAAACGAGTTATGTTAACGCAGGTCAGTTTTAAGCTTTTAATCATTGTTGTTGATCTTACCTCACTGACCTGATGGAATTAAAAAGCAGCGTGAAGAACACATGTATCGTAAGTGCAATTTGGAAGCGATTTGCAGCATATTGAATAAACATATTGCATTTATGACAAAATTATCACAAAAGCAGGTTAATGGTTGAGGCAGTAATAAACACCAATTTACTACTGTAACTAAAGTACTGCAAAGAGCAAGTGAAGACTAAGCTTATTTGAGCTATATATCAAACTGAACGATATTTTATTGATGCTAATATAAGCTTTATATAAAAACTGTTCATTATTAAATCCAATATATATTTTTTCAAATTGTCAATTTGTCAGCTTGACGACCACACAAACTCAATATATCTCTAATATACCTACTGTAATATATTGTACAGTACTTGAATAGTATGACGAAAAGTCCCAAATTACTCCAATAGATGACGTTTGAAAAAAATTATTTACATACCTTAAAACAAATCAAATTACTTTTGAAATTAGCTAATAGATTTTTAAATAAATATCATAAAGTATAAGAAAGAAATGATCGTATCGGTATATATGCTAATTGCAGATGTCAGTAACAAACACAAATTGTTATAAATTTTAATGTGCTCTTAAGTGTGTTATCGTTAAGTAAATATAATAATAATTAATACTCATTTGATCGTCAATTTTAACCGTTAAAACTGTTACCATTGGCACTCTCAAAAAGCATCGATCAATTTTCAAATAATGTAGAAAATTATTTAAGAGTGTTGTTTGTTAATTATTCCAGTAATGTAATAAATGTCAACAACTATAACTTTAAACTTACTATTTTTAACATTAAAGTTATAAATGTTATTCAGGTAACAAGAAAACATGCCAGTATAGCAGTATCGTTATTGATAATACTAGCAATTCACTAGATTTTTAAAGAAAATTGAAAATGTTTTCAAGCCCTGATATTGACCAAGTCTGAGCTCATGCTTAAAGGCCAGTTTCTAAATAACAGCAGAAGCAGAGCGGTGGCGGTACGGTCGGTTAAATTAACACACACAAACACAATTCTTGCCTCACTTTAATGGTCGAAAGTTTAACTTATGATTGCTACAAACCTGCTGGTTAGCATGTTCTGGCCGGGTTGCAGCCATTAGCTGCTGCTGCATGATGTGTTGTTGCGAATGATGAGACTGAATAAACAATTACACTATAAATCTGTTTCAGAGGACGTATTAGATAGGCCTAAACAAATTCTAGTTTTGCCCAATATTCAATTCAAAAATGACTAAAACCAGCATTGTTGATAAATATTGAAACTGATTTTGGAAGAGATTTAAATTAACATATCGCGGGCTTCAAGCCAGAGGGGCGTATAAGCCAACTTGTCAGGAGATACAATTTTTTTCAATGTATCTCTATAACTGAAAATTTGTGTGTCTATGAAAGTACTTCCTTGATTACGTGAAATGCTCTTTTTTTAATTAACCTACTATTAAGAAAAATCAGATGTGGTGTATCGATAAAAATATAAATGATAGACGAAATAAAAAAAAACGCATTTTTTAATACGCCCCTCTGGCTTGAAGCCCGCGATATGTTTGATCAATTTAAGGAGTCGAAAGTTACGTGGGTGATAATAGTCAAGGGCTTGGCTTACAAATATCATTACAGTTTTCCATTGCTTTACAATATTTCTACTTATTACTTCGATTATCTTCTTAGATAAATTTGCATACTTATAGCTAATTAAGAAAATATTGCATAACATTACTACATTGTTACTATTTACCGTGCACATGACCATAATATAATTTATATTCTATATCTATAATATTAAAAATTCTAAAAATGCCATGTATGTCTTTACATTAAAGCTATTTAAGAAACCACCTGGAAAACACTATATCAACAATGCTTTTTTTTTGGATTTATTATCTGTTTGTTCGGGATTCATGTAAAAACTACTGGGCTGATTTCAATCATGTTTTCGCTGATCAATAGCAATTTCCTAGACTAAATATTTTTTATCCTAGGAATTCAGCAGAAACTTATCTAGGAATAATTTCAAATGGCCAGATTAGAAAAAACAATGGAATTCCAATGTAATTTTTTTACTGATAGCAAATTTATGTAATAAAATGTGTTATACTTTTGATCCCCGGAATCCTGTGGAAATTTTCACACTAGCAGTTGTTTGAGTTTGCTTATTCTGGCAGTTTTTACTAAACTTACATTATTTTTTAAATGCTATGGTATTTTGTGTCCTGGGAATCTCGCGGGAATTCCAAGTCAAGCGTGAACGAAGTCGTGGGCATATTCTAGTTTACCATAAAATATTAACAGCTTTAAATTACTCTTTATGGAACATTAAGATTTATATTCATGCAAAACTAAGAATACATTGAAATATTAATAAAATTTTCCCACTACAATTGTCTAAAGAAATAATAATATATAAACCTAGTTTTGTCTATTGTAGTTCTTTTTATACTCTTATGTCAGTACCATATGTCTTTTAAACTTGCTCATGCCAAATAATGGTACAAAGACATTTATCACACAATTGTAAGTATTATATCAACAATTTTAATAGCATCTACTACAAACTGGTTATGAAATTTTCACAGGTCAGAAATAAATAGAAAAGTCAGTGCATGATTGGGCACTAAAACTTCAAACATCCACCTATTTTTTTTATATTGACCTAGGGTACACTTTTTTAAACAATTGCAAGAGTTAATTATCAATTATTTTAATTAATCAAATATTTAATTATTAGTTACTTGTGATAGTATTAGTTCATAAATTAAGTCACACAAATCTCTTGTCGTAAATGTTTAATTTCAGAAACCGAGGCAGTAATCCTAAGTTGTGTGAATCAAATAATTCCTTAATCTTTAAATTAAAAAAAATCCTATCATAATTAATACTATGTTAGTCTCAAGTGACTACACAATTCAAAGCTCTATTATTCCCATTGTAACCTAAAATTTCATTACCAACAAAAATGCAGCTGCAATATTACATATACTTTCTAAACAACAATTCAGCTCATATATACATTCCTGCTAATATATTATGTTTGTTACCATGTGATTTACCATATCAATGTTATGGTGTACAAATTCGACCCGACTATTGGGTACCTGGTGGTGGGTTGGCTGACTTTGGTTCACTGACACCTGTGATGTTGATGCCGACGCGCTCCCGCCCAGCTCCTGCTGCTGGCTGTGGCCCACCAATGCTTCTGAAATCATAAAGGTATTAATAATAATATATGGTAAGAAAAAAAGTATCAATAATATAACATTTTTATATTCCTTACAGAACTAGCTGTACCCAAAGCTTTATTTGCATGGGACCAACTGGAAAGTCAAATCAACTAAGACACTTTTTGTCATCTTACAAATGTTGCCACCAAACAGAGCTTATAGGAGTATAGAAACTTATGACTTCATAACTTTCTATAAGTAATTCAAATGGCAGACTAACCATTGTTTGAACTTACAATTCTTTTTATTCTAATATTTTAAAAGTAAGATATAAAAAAGGCGGTGTCTGGTGAAGAATCTGCTGGTTTGAATTAACCACCCCTGATTTCTTTCAGTTTTATACTTAAATTCAATGTTCAAATTCCACACCTAAACATACATAGTTTCACACCAGGTCCCTTGTGGGGTAGGCATGAACAACAGAGCGCCATTTAGGCTTATTCTTACACCTCACTTGCTTCTTTGACATTCATAGCTCTTGTCATTCACACTCGTCTGTCTCTTTCACAGCTATACACTTCAAATATTATTTTATAGATACTAAAATAGATTGAAAAGCCCAAATGTAGCCTCATCTCTTACAAAGAGAATAAATATACTACCATTATTTCAAAAGAAAAGATATATTCTAGAATATCCTTCTCAATCTTGTATATACCCAAGTAATATAATAATTATATTACTTGGGTATATACAAGACTGATTGATTAAAATATTATAAATGCATTAGTTTGTAAGAATGTATGGGATGTATGTTTGTTACTCTTTCATGCGAATAGTACTGAATAGATTTTGACGAAACTATACAATAATATAGATTACACATTAGTATAATACATAGGCTATGTAATAATGATTTTCCATCACCATGCAGGCGAAACTGCAGGGTGCAGCTAGTACAATCTATAACAGTAGATGGCTTACAGGTATTGTTCTCTTTCTAACAAAACACATACCATCAAATCGATTATTTTTATACTACAATATTGTTACACTAATTATTATTATGGATGGGAACACAAGTTGGTCATGATTCTCCTTAGGTGGCAGTAACATTTAAATTCAAGTCCTCTGCATTTTACAACATACACAAACATTTTAAGGCACACATAGATTTTGAATGTTAACCTAACTGTAGTACACAATTTAGAAAACTGGCACAGTTTAGTAAAATTAATTTATTATATTTATATATTTTTATTTAGCCACTATTAACTAGCATAGGGTAAATAATTTGGGATTAATCTGTTGAAGAAAATATTAATATACACACATTTAAGACAATTCTTATGATATAATAACTTGATTGTTGTACGTGCCTCTCCCGCAAGGGACCTGGCGTGAAGTTATGTATGTATGTATGTATAATAACTTGATATTACCATGTGTCTGTCCCGACTGAGTTGCAATAATCTGGGTGACAGGAATCTGTTGACCACCTGGAGCAGACACTGTGACTTGCTGTTGCCCTCCATGATGGCCAAGTATGATGTTTGGATCACCATTCAGAATACTGGCATGAGCTTGACTTATATCCTAAAAGATAAATAAATAGTATGATTATTTATCCCCTGATGTCTTATAGACCACAAAAGTCAATTTTACTGCTAGATAGATGAAGCAGCTATAGCCTCCTCAACTCGTTAAACAACAAATTTAATATTTCTCTCATTTAGAAATTGATCTGAAGCACAATTTTCAATCTGAGTATATAATTATATTATAGATACCAATATCTTTACATAGTATAAAACAAACCCAGGCCTTCTGTGTGAGCACTAGATATCTTAGCCACAAAATCAATTCACTTTCTGCCTTTATCTCTCTGTCTGTATATACCCACTTATTCTTCCTAAGCCATGCAACAAAATTTTAAGCCATTTCCACCATAAGTTAGATAATTTTTCACTAAAGGTTTATATATACAAAAAACCTAATTAAGTTTTTATATAAGTAAAAAAGCTACTTCATAAGTACAGATACAAGGAAAACTAGTTGTGTAATGAAAGATAATTAAACAGTGCATGTTCAGCCAGATCTGAGGATGGTATTAATACAGTACCATTAACAAAGAAGCTAAACTGTCAATGTACTGTGCAGAATAACAGAGTATATGTAATAATATTCAGTTTTAAAATATTTTAATATTACATGATAATGTTAATTGTTTTAATTGATTAAATTATTTAGATTATATATTATATCACAGGAGCAGGAGATTTTTTTTGCAATTTCACAATTTATTTGGAATTTGGATAGGAGTTAATATTTATTAACAGGTAATGAGAATAAGATTTCTATAATTGATGTAATGTTTACCTGCACAGGTTTTCCATTTTCAATCCTGGTACCCGGTGGCAACCCATATACGGATACTTGTGGAATTGGGCCCGGGAATAGATTTGTAAACACCCAGTACTTGGCGACGCTAGACAAAGCAACGTTAACAGCCGAGTTGACTCGCAAGTCCGTCGGAGAAGTTGTAGGCGGCAGACTGGACTGTTGCTGTGCCGATTGAACTCTTTGATTCTGAGACTGCAATCATCGCGTAAATTAGGATCCCAACAAGAAAAAAACAATAGGTATAAAAAATTAACAATTGAACTGAACCTCAGCACTTCCCGGAGGTTGGCCACCACCCGTATTTATACTGTGGTGCTCTGGATTCATTTTTAGTCTTTAAGCGATAAAAATACAATAACTTTCACGCAAATATTTACAAATACACAACATTTCCTTAAACTTTACTTATCGGCATTGTCACAATTTGACTGTCATCGAAATGGAGGCGCGGGGGACGCGACGGGCCGCCATTATGAAACTTAACACACAATAACATTTTCTTTAAAGGTCCATGGAAATCTTGCAACAAGTACTCAACACAAATCGTATTTCATTAAAATACTACTTAAAACATTTTATTAACTAATTTATTGCAATTAGCCGAAATACACAATAAAATCAACGTTTAATCAAAATTGCACATCAGACAACGCACACATCAACGAACGAACGAAAACGAATGAAAGTTTGTATTTGTCACGGTCAGAGTACTGCCAACCTAAGGAAAATAAACAAAAGTTAATTTTAGTAATGATATGTTGCAAATAAATATAATTTAAAGAGCATAAGTTTGCCTCATAGAATATTTTGATAGGAAAGATCATAAATGTTTGCAAACCAAAAAGTGATATTTAAATTTTTTAAAGACATTCTTTAAATAACATTTATGCTACCTTATAACAGATGGCGTTACTTTCAGTGGAATAAAATCGTAATGCCACAGTTTATATAGTTATTTAACTATGAATCTATGAATGCGTTCACAGATGACTAAAGACCCAAACACATTCTTGCGAGAACACTACTAGAAAGTGAAAAACGAGAAGTTGAATGGACTTTCGTATTCTTTTATTATGTAGTAACAACTAGTAATAGAATAAGCTGGTCTGGTTCCGGTAGATAATCTCTACTAGAGATATATTATTGGAGCTAAAGAATTTTCGTTTATGTAATAATAAACATTACAAATTGTAGAGACCTTTACAAGCTGAGGCTTATTTATTTAATTAATTTAGAGGTTACCACACAATGAGCTTACATATACTAGAGTAGGAACGTCTTACAAATAATTCTTTAAAATGCGTAGCCACTTGCGAGTTTAAAAGACGTAGCTTTGAAATCTAATGTAATGCCAATAGTTTGCCAAAGTAAACTATATTTGTCTCGTTTGTTCCATAGTCCAACCAATTACGTTAAAATGAGACAAAGCATTGCTTTCGTGAAAACGGGCAGAGTTGCCAGTAGTCAGAAATATCCCCAGATTGAACGTTTTTTTTGGCTTTTTTTTATAGAATATAAAACTTACAATATATACTGCATCATTATTATAAGAGTCTGTACATTGATGTTTTTAAAAAAGTATTTTTAGTGAACTGGTTTGATTTGGTTTTTACGGCTTGCTTAATATCTTACTATAACAAGACATTTTAATAAAACATGTACATACAAAGGTTCAATTAACGTTAAGGGCCTAAAATCGTCTACTTTCGAGAATCGCTACGTATCTAGATATACTAGTAAGACATAGCGTAATTTTCCACTTTATATCGATACTTGCCAAGTTCGTCATATAAATCTGCGAAGATGACCTCCCTCCCTCTGATAGTAGAATGACCGCCACTTTTGACTTAGACAAACAAATAAGGGTCATTCTAACTGCTGCTAAACCTAACACCATTTTATGAAAATTATTGACTATCTAGTATCATAAAAAAATGAATAAGCATATTAGAGTCGTTGCCGAAATTTTATTATTAAAGCACACAAAATTTATTGGCGCACGCTTCCATCATTAACTTTTTCATGAACTACACTCCAAAAAAATTGTTAAAAATAAAATCGTTAAAATTTTAATTTGTTTTACTGGTAACACCGATGACAAAAACAATGCACGATATATTATTTTGTTTTCTAATGCTATTTTAAATAACGCGATCAAAATTAAGCAAACTCTCTTGTGAAAAATTACTTCACTTTCTTTATTATCATTTTCGGACGTGATACACAACTTTTAACAATACATTTCACTATTTTGAATACGTTTTTACGCCCGTCGCGGAAACGTCACACTCGCTTAATGTCTAACTCACAACTGGGACCAGATATGCCTGCAGGCATCTTCGAAGTGGCAAAACGTCGGTGCCGTAAACTGCGCATCTAGTTATTATAAGATCATTGTTACCACAATTAACTTGCGAATAAGTCCAACGGAACCTTTAAGATGTATGGTAAAGTATTTCCCTCATGTCCCAAAAACTACTCAATGAATAGATAAATCATAACATTAGAATGCGCAGCCAAATATAAAGCAATTTCTTCCATGCAACCTAAATTAAAGGAAATTCTTGGCTACTCTAGCTATAGATGGTACAGGAAATAGAGGCAATAGATACAATTCATATTTAAAGAATAACGAATATTTAATAAACAAATTTTTATTGTTAACTAGGTGTCCTGGCAGACGTCGTCCTGCCCGGAAAAGCTTCAATCGATATTCCGACATTAGCGCCATCTATCGGGTCCAATTGGGATTGTTCACTTTTTTTCAATCTAGCTATTTGAAAAACCATTTCAAGGAATAGTGTCCCTAATCATTTCTGTCTAGTTAAAATTCCAAAAAACGTGCGATCTTCTTGTATTTTGTAAGAACTGTGTTTGACCTTTACTTGACCTTACTAAATCCAATCAGGTGGGCCGTCTGCCTATTTGCCTGCTTCAGGTGTAAAAAAAAATCTAGCTGTACATTATTTGATTTAAGTTCTGTAACATGGATATTTTCCCTAAAGACCACTTTAAAAAAAATAACGATAACTATGGAAAATAATAATGGTTGAACACGAAAAATTATAAGCCTAGCGACAAAAAGCACTAAAATGATCACGATATGTAATGAGTAATGACAGTGACATTTAAATAGTAGCACAGATTACTATGATTATATATAGATAAAACTTACTTTTATTATTTTTGTTTTCTACGCAAAAAAATCAATGTAAACTTGTCCCTTATGACGTCATCGGAGAAATAATTTTAAAATCGAATTTAAAAAAAAGTAACGCTTAAAATACAAAAATATTCAAATGAGTATCTTAAAATACCCTATTTTACGTAATAACAATATAACATCAGAGGGCAATTTTTTGTGAACAATCCCCATTGTGAACCAACTCAGAAACCTTTGGCGCATGCACAACAACTTTGCTAGAGATCATCACATGATCAAATGTATAGTTCACGATTTTATAAAGGACACACAGACAAGTTCAGCAGACAGGTAGACGGCCCACTTGAAGGAAAGCGGATACCATCGCCTATGAACATTTGCAACACCAAAAGTGCTACAAATGCGCTGCTACTCTCTTAAGGGAGACTGGAACCTAGTCACTAATGCCAGAAAACAACTCAAAGTTGTTATGGCGACATACTTTAGACCAGGGGTGGCAGCTATCCAGTCGGGAAAATGCCCTACCACCTGGCCGTGGTTTATTTGTCGCCTTTTACGACAGGCCGCCCAGCCGTAGAGAACTGTATTCTTTCTCCGTTCCTGCACGGATAAAGTTATTTAATTGGCAATGTAATAGCTTTGTCTTACATTCAAATATGATATGAAATTATGGGTTTGATTTTATTGAAAATTTAACACGTATTGACTTAAATAAAATGCTGTTATTTTCGTTACGAATTTTTATTCTGCCTAATGATACTCCGGACATTTAAGGTGACAACCCATAATTTTTACTTTTTTCGAGATATCGCATTGTAAAGCAGTTCAAATTCTTATTTAGATTACACATTCCCATCAAATTGTATCCATATGGATGTACGGCCTGTAGTATCTAAGAAAAATGACTGCAACATTCAAAGATAGACGGGCGGACACAGAACCTGAATGAGATATTAGCTGCATTTTTGACCAGTTTGGACCTCAGATCGTCCCAGTTCATAATAAGTATGTAAACTGCAACGGACAGTTGCATCATAAACTCTATTTGTTGCAAATTCAGTTAGTGCATGTCCTTCTGTAGATAATTTAGACCATCAATTAGATTAGCAAGAACTTTAGGGACGTCATATGACGGCTATTTATATCTTACCTCTCTACCTATTTTTACACAGAATTTTTTTTTATGAAGCTGGCAAATAAGCAGCCGCCCCAGTAATCACTTTCCATGAGGGGAGGGGCCCTCATGGAAAGTGATTACTGTTACCTAAACACATATCCTATAGAACGGATGAAACCAACACGCTGCCAGCCTTCGGGATGGGATAGAGGGTACGGGATATGGAATTGGAATAAGAAGATGGATAGAGAAGATGGGATATGGGGATATCATATTTAGAGACCAGCAGCGCCCGCAACTTCATCCGTGCTTGTTTTTAAATAACGTTAAAAGCTCAACTGGAAGCTTATCTTAGGCCTCCACACTGCGAAATAGAGGCGTTCTTTAGAAACGTGGCCTACATGAGCGAAGCGACTCAAGTAAGTGAACATGAAAGTCCAGCTACGACGAGTGGTGCGGTGGTAGAAAAAGGACGAAGGCACGTTTCTGAACAATTCTTCGGAGCACTCCACATTATAATATATATGCACTGTGGAAACACATTTTGGACATTCATAACAATAATAAAGGCGATGGTCCCATCAGAGCGACTTCTGATACATAGATAACTCTTTATTTACGGCTTTACGGCATACTTATGTACTAGTACTATATTCGTTAAAAAGCGATGTCTTCTAAACAACTCGTGGGAGGAATATTCACGATTCGGAGTGACGATGGTGTTACGAGTATACAAAATGATATATCCAAAACCATGAGAACTATGGAAGTAAATAGATCTAGGACCTAAAATAATTTGATAATATACTATGTTTATTTGTTTACCCTCCGTAACCTATCACCATACGACTTGAAGTAAATCTATTTCAGCTGAAGCAAGGCTCCCATAATTTTATAGGAAGTTTCAAAATATTGTTCATGGATAGTTATCAATAGTTCGCGCGATATTTTTTTGTATTGCAGCGAGCGCTATACATACATCTATACAAAATATCCGGAAGAATTTGCATCGCACCGCGGCTAATTTTTTATTTTTTCTTAGTACCTACTGGGAATTCACACCGTGCGAGTTTTGATTAGCTTCTGTGGACACCTCCACAAGACTCCATGTGTTACAGAAGGGCTACAGGAAAATTCGCATGATTATTTTTGTAGTACGGACAAAATTTCCTAAGTGCATAATTATGATTTGATGTGTTTTTTTATAGAATTGTGGAAAAAAATTGCTCGATTATTTTTCGCGGTGCTGGCTAACAATATTATGCTACTACTATTCTAAAAATATTATGTTCTACTCGGATGTTGATCGGACAAAACCGCTTGTCGCTCTATTATAACCACTCGAAGTACTCGCCGACTCGGAAACTCGGAACAAAACAGTCTGTATGACGGTCACAACGCTTGACTCAGTAATAACTACGAGGCTGTACGGACCGCGCGCCTTTCTCTTACAAACCCGCGTAAATATTTACGCTTCGTTAAAAAACTTTTATAATATCACTCATAATCATATTTCCTTAATAAAAACTGGTGTTCGTGCTTCGTTTCAATAATGAACTGAGATTTATTGGTATAATAACTTTTTTCCTAGTTGTAGTGGACATTGGACATTAGGTACAATAACTTGCTGTTTGTTTTGATTAGTAAACGACGTGGTTAGAAGTCGATTTGCTGTCGGCCGGCACCCTATTTCAGGTATGTCTCATATATAATTCAGAAGGATGAAAAAATAATAAACAGTGTCGAAAACATTACTATTTTGTATGAGATCGTAAAGAGGTAAATAAAAATACAAACTATATTAACTTTAAAACTATTTTGATAAATACGATATTCATTTTATGATTGTTATCTTTTACAACTTCGACTATGTATTACGCTTAAACTATTTTACGGGGTTAAAAAACAACCTCCTATGTTCATCTCTAATTACGCACTATTTAATTATCAAAACAAATAAAGATATTACGAAAACATTCATGAAAGTCATTTTCACGTTTATAATATATTACTTTGGATTTCTTTTTCCATGCGTTGGATTAAAATTTTATAATATATTCGAATACGAATATAATGCTAGACGAATGTTAATATCGTAGTAGAGCGCTCATAAAAAATGCACCTTAGAAATATTATATACTTACGTATGTGTATATACATTTACGAATTTAAAGTACCTATGTCAGTCGTTTTTACGCGAACAATAATAATGCTCTAAAGCTTTTAGCTCCTCTTTAAGTAATATTTTCATATAAACATTTATTTTTATCTACAAACAAAGTAACATTTCTTGTATCTTTGATATCGTTCCCAACTATATTATAATGTATTAATACACGAACCGTGGACTAAGGACTCGGAATTTTGTTTCTTTTTAAATCAGATTTTGGCGTACTTTCGTATTATAACCACTTCTGTGTTATGCAAAAACGCATAGCTACATAGTTATAAATTGAAACGAGAAAGCAACTGAAGCTGCGGTTTTATACCACAAATTGGAAAAGAGAAATATATTTTCTGTAAACAGGAATTCTAATATTGAGTTACGTCAAAACAAAGTAACGAATTAACATAAACTGACGGACTCATAAACTGCATCAAAGTTCAGGATTACTTTGAAATGATTTTTTAAAATAAGTATGCAAACTTTTTAGATTAAATTATATAAATACTAGCTGTCCCGGCAGACGTCGTCCTGCCCGGTAAAAAATAGGGGTTGATCGTAGAGGGTTGAAAATCTAGGGTTGTATGTATTTTTGTATGTTGTATCATAAAAAAATAGAAATTAAAAACTTTGTCTAAAAAATAAATAAAAAAATTTAGGGGTGGACTACCCCTAACATTTAGGGGGATGAAAAATAGATGTTGGCCGATTCTCATAGATACCGGATAAGCACAAAAAATTTCATCAAAATCGGTCAAGCCGTTTCGGAGGAGTATGGCAACGAAAACTGTGACACGAGAATTTTATATATTAGATGGAGAGACTGGCTCTTCGTCTCAAAAAAAGGAAAATTTAAAAATAGAACTGCAGTAAAACCAATGAATATAGCCGGGAAAAGAAAATTTACTCGTAGTATCGGATTTGCGTGTTATTTATAGCAAAGTTTTAAATTGATTCTCATTGATTTTTTATTCTTTTGTCAATTGAATTATTGTTACCAGCAGAATTTTTGGGTTAGTTTTTTAACTCATCGAGAGTTTTTGAACCATAATATGGATACTTCGTCCGAACAAGCGGCTCAAATTGTAGCATTGGTGCGGGAGGGCTTGGATCAACGAACGATTGGTAGAAATTTAAATTTAAACCAGTCTACGGTTTCTAGAATGTACAGAAGGTTTGTGGAGACAGGTTCTTACAGAAGGAGACGTGGTACAGGCAGGACTCGAGCAACCACCGGTCGTGATGACCGATTTATTGTTACAACTTCCCTGCGAAATCGTTTCCTCACGTCTGTTAACATCAAAACAGAGCTTAATGAAGTGCGTGGAGTAAACGTGAGTGCAACAACGAAATAAGAAGAAGGTTAAAGGAAGCGGATATCACCCCTTTTAGACCAGCAAATGGTCCAAAGTTGTCTGTAGCTCACAGACAAGCTCGCTTAAGATTTGCGCGTGATCACCTGAATTGGACAGAAGAGCAATGGACCACCGTATTGTTCACGGACGGGTGTAGGACATGTTTATATGGTGCAGATGGTCGCAGAAGAGTCTATCGTCGACGTGGGTAGCGATATGCTCAAAGTTGTATTGAGGAGCGTGTTCCTTTTGGAGGCGGTTCGTGTATGGTCTGGGGTGGCATATCGATGAACGGGCGAACAGAACTTGTGTTCATAGACATGGTCCGTCAAAACGGTAATAGAGGGGGTTTGACTGCACATCGCTACATAACAGAGTTCTTAGAAGATAACGTGGTGCCTTACATGGGATTCATAGGCGAAAATTTTACTTGAATGCAGGATAATGCCCGGCCGCACGCTGCTGCACAAGTTCGACAATATTGCGAAGAGGTTGGGATACGTACAATGAATTGGCCAGCACGCAGCCCGGATCTTAATCCCATTGAGCATGTTTGGGACAATTTAAAAAGAGCTGTATATGCAAGAAACCCTTTGCCCACGACAGTGGCAGCACTAAAAACAGCACTTTCAGAAGAATGGGACAATATTCCGCAAGATCTTTTAATAACCCTAATAAAATCTATGTGGAACCGATTAGAATCCGTAATAAGGACACGTGGAGGTAATACACCTTATTAAAACATAAATAAACCCTTGCATACAGTTTGTGTCTATTGTTAAAACCAATTTTTTAATTAAACCAATTTTCCTAAAATTTCTGTTTTTTCTTCAAAAAAAGTCTTAAGGTCCTTTCCAGTACACAAACTTAAACTTAAGGATATGACCCTACGCTGTTTTAAAGTTCACGAACCAGTCTAGAGGTTTCAATTTAAATCTGTATAGAAAGTTTGCATACTTGGTTAAAATATTTATTACAAAGTCGTCTATTACTTTGATGCAGTTTATGAGTCCGTCAGTGTATATTCAAGAGCATACCTAAGGAGTTATATTTATTAACCTAAGAGTCAGGCTAACGGATAACCTGATGGTAAGTGCATTTGCAATACGTATTACATACGACACATTGTGCCGACCTCAAATAATTGGGAGAAGGTGAAAGAAAAGAGAGAAAGAGGCGTTATTAACGTGTTCTCGATATCGAAAGTTTTCATTTTCTTTTTTAACCGAATTTTAAAAAAGAGGAAGTTCTTAATTCGTCTGTAAATTTTATTTTACGTATGGCCTTGTATTATTTGTATCAAGTATTCTTTAATAATCAAGTTTTAGAATAATCTTCCATCAAATTCACCAGCAAAAACAGAACTCATTAAATAACTCCATATCCCAGCCTCAATAATTTTTTTCATACGATAGGTAAACGTTTACTACATTGCAAACGATGGTAATAAATAGTTACCATCGCCTACGGACATCTGCAACTTGTTTGCAAGTTATAGGTGTGACTGGACAAGAACACAATGCATGCAAAAGAATACCTGCGGTAACAAAACAACCCCTAGCCAGGTGGTAGCGTCTGGATGGCTACCACCCCTAGTCTAGAGTATTACCGCCTTAACAACCTTGAGTTGTGTTCCGGCATCAGTGGTCAGGTTCAAGATTCTCCTTCAAGGCAGGAAATTGGCAACACCACTGGTATTGGTAATGTCCATAGGCGACGGTAACGACTTTTCATCACAGTTAGATCAAAATTCATACTCAAAACAACGCTCGATATTATCAAGTGACAAATGACAATGGCATCTAACCTTCTTACGCGGCGTGCATTCGAATATACGTTTTCATTTGAGCAGGGTATAAATCACTGATATAGAGTCGCTAGTTTGTCGGTGTTCTATAGGATACACTTGCCTTACTTTTGTTGCGGAATTGCACGAATTAATTCCTCCGTCACCTTTTTACCACCGAACAAATAGACGCATGAGCTTACGCCCCTTATATTGAATGAAAATACCATCTAAACGTGTTATATAAAAGTGGAAGCATGGGGCTTAGTGTATAGGTACTGTTGAGGGGTGGAATTCTTTACCGTCGTCTGTTCTTTCTGAAATATACTCGTACAATTTAAGTGTGTTCAAGTCTAGCGTCAATAGAATCTTCTAGATAGGCGTGCGCCATCTTAGACTACATTACCACCTGACACTAGGTGCAATGTTGATCAAATTCGAACCAATGTAATGTTAAAAACGATTATCATTTGAAGTGTCGATTTGCGCAAGAGTATTGTTCGATATCAAATGCTTAGAACTGCTAATGGACAAGTTGACATTAAAAATGATGCAGAAGTCTGCGCAACTATTAATTTTGTATAAAAATCTATTAGTTGCTAAATAGTTTGTACAACTCGTTTCTTACCAGAAATTGTTATTAAAATACATAATTAGTTATTTTATTTGGTTTATTTCTTTTAAATTGTACTATAAATTTCAACTATAACACTTGGTCACAAAATTGTTACTTACCTCCAATTCAGTTCTGTTAATTCTGAAAACAACATAGTAGTAACCTTAGATCATATATACCTCAATGGTAGTAACTATCCGTATTTATATAACTACATTGTCAGATCCATTGTTTGTTTATTCTGTATATAATATTATATCACTATGACTACTACATTTTCAGTTTACGTAAATAAATAGTAGGAATATCCTCAACATTTAATGCCGAGAAAAATACATATTCCGTGATCTAAATTTATATATTTTCCCGTTAATACCTACCTACTCATAATACTATTTATTATGCCATGACTACTCAAGCAATCATCATGAAATTATGTACAGTTTTAAGTCGTCAGGGATACAGAAAAAGACATAGAGTCACATAATTCCAAAAAAAAGTACTGTTCTCGCGGGATAGAAACAACTTTTAGATGATTGCCCAGCTTAACAGCTCGGTCTACTGACACATACGAATATAATTGTTTATCACTATTTTAACAGGTGTTGGAAAAGGGGAAAGTGTAATCATACCTCGACGTCCAATAATCCTCACTGCTTATAGAAAACCTATATAGATATTGGCTGTATGGAAGCCTAATTATTTTATTATGAATTATTTATAAGTTTAAACACTGCTACCATTGCAATTCAAAAGACTAGTATTCAAATAAATCGTTTTTTCTTATTTCATGACTTTAACTGCTAGGCGGACAGTACACTTGATGTAAAGCGATTATCATCGCCAATGGACATTTGTAACATTGAAGGGGCTACCAATGTGCTGCCACTCTCTAAAGGGAGACTGGAGCCTGGTCAGTAATTCTGGAAGAAAACTCAAGGTTGTTATGACGGTATACTCTAGATCAGAGGTGGTGATACGACTGCACACCTGCGCAGACACATCCCCTCCACTACCGCTCAGCGTTCTTTTTACGTGTCGTGTGTACGTGAGTAGTAGTACCCAGAATATTATTACAATTTGGGCCACCTGCAATCAAAGCACATTTAATACCCGCCGGCGTCGTTTGAGCTAATAACATTGAAGCGCTTTGATGACCGTCTTCTTTTGTTTACTTTGCGTAGAAAAATTTGTAATTAGAAAAATATCCCATTGTGTATTGTAAACTTTTATGGTAGCCATTAGCCAAGCGTGATTCTTAGAAATTCAGTCTGCGCGGCCGAGAGTCATATTGTAATTGTGCAGTATAAAGCAAGGCCCCAATGCAGAGAGGGCAGTCTAACGAGGCAAGACGTTAGTGACGGACTTTGCGCGTGTTATTAAATCGTAAATTATGTTTGCACTGGTTGTGTTCAGTTATATTTGTACCTGTGTTATACGTGTTTGTATAGTTCTAATAAATTCTATAGTAATTCTAACGGCATTTTAATTTGAGTCCTGCAACTCGTAACAATATGTAAATGTATTAACGCCAAATATAAGAACATGTTACATAGTATGGGAAACTATGCCATTCTTAGCCCCACCTCTCGAAGACTGGCACCCTATTAATTTATTCGAAACATTAACAATACTTAATATATTTTTATTTTGTAGTCATACATTTGTCCTTGAAGACCACGGGCCATTTTTTGAAGATATTTAAACACTACCTGTATTGACTTACACTTGATATAAATAATCGTTTTAACGTTTATGCTTCCTCTATTGACTGACACAATCTACATAATCGCGAGCAAAGACACTGGCAAAAGTTAGCAAGTTGTATAAATATAACGTAATATTTTTTTTTGCAAATCGCGTTATCATCATCATCATCCGAGCGTTAAATCCCGGTTGCGTCCGGAGCGTTCACTCAGGGTCCGCTTTCCTACTTTTTCTACTCCACTTCGCGCGGTCTTCAGCATCCCCCGTTTTGAAACCATTGGCACGCATGTCATCCTTCATAACGTCAACCCAGCATTTCTTGGGACCCCTTCGACCGGGACCTGGCGGAGGCGGCATGGCTAGACATTTGTTCCCCACATAATTAGCCGGTCGGCGTAAAACGTGGCCGTACCAGCGTGAAAATGCCGCGTTATGTTCTATATTCAAGTTTCCATGATGAAATGAATCAATACTTATTTTCCGTTCTTCGTCTGTTTATTCAAACATTTATGACGTTATGATCCAAACTAAGCAAATAAAGGAAGATCTCATTTAATCTTCAGTATAACCATACAAACAAGGTATTGGTTGAACAGATTATTAATTGTAAACCACATCTTATACATAAAATTCTCGTGTCAGAATGTTAGTTACCATATTCCTCCGAAACGGCTTGACCGATTCTCATGAAATTTAGTGTGCATATTGGGTAGGTCTGAGAATCGAACAACAACTATTTTTCATCCCCCTAAATGTTAAGGGTAGTAGTCCACCCCTAAATTTATTTTTGTTTTTTAGTATTTTTTATAAACAGCATTAAAAATACATACAACCCTAAATTTTCAACCCTCTACGATCAAATCCTATTTTTTATTTGTTAATTATAAACTTTAATGCTGTCGGCATATCTATTGAAGCTATTCCGGGCAGGACGACGTCTGCCGGGACATTTAGTAATAGTATAATATGTATTATGTGGTTCAGAATCATCACTTTAGTATTCACATTCTTCTACGTCTTACCCTCACTACTGTGGAACTTGTCTTCTTCTTCTTCTCCATCGAGATCGGTTTTGAGCAGGATGGAGGGCCGAATTTATCGACACATCCAGTTGGTCAGCAGGTCAGCAACCTGACCAATTCACCTATTTGGAGATCTACCATGAGAGTTCTTATCTTCAACTATCCCCATGACAAGTCTCAACATTATCGGAGTTCTTGCTGGTTATATGGTACTTCGGTATCCGCTGCTGGCATACTGCTGCTAATCTCTGGTAATCTCTTTCAGATTACATTAACTTTTTCAAGATAAAATTATACCTAGTATGGTATTTGAGTGTTTTCTCTGATATGATATGTAATTTGTATTTATTTGCAAATACACCTACTGAATTAAACATGGTTATATGTCTAGATTTTTTCTGTATTAATGAATAATAAAGAGATAGGTATAGTTATGCAAACCGGAATTAACCCACATGACAAGTAACAAGATAATATGTTCGTAAAAAGCCGAATAAAAGTTCCAAAGAAACCAATTTGCTACAAATATATTCGTTAATACTTATATGTGTATACAAATGAATCGTAGATATGTATGAACACGCATTACTTGAGAACGACTTAACCGATTTTGACGAAATTTGTTTTGTGTATTTGAATGGGTCCGTCCCTGGATGGTTTATATTTACAATTGGAACCGGTAGGTGGCATTGAGGTCGGGTTCTAGAATCCTCCTAATCTCCTGTAGCGATTTCGATGAAATTTGTTTTGTGTATTTGAATGGGTCCCCGGATTATCTAGAATTACACTTGGAACCGGTAGGTTGCACTGAGATCGGGTTCTACAATCCCCCTGATCACCTGGACCGATTTTGGTGATTTTGTTTTTGTGTGTTGGAGTGGGTTCCGGGATGGTTTAGATTCCTCCTAATCAGAAAATATGGCGGTATGAAGTTCGCCGGGATAGCTAGTACAATATATTAAAGACAAATAATTTGAATTTTTAACATATGAAATAAGAAATTTGAAACAGTCCTTTGTACTTGATTTTGTTCCAAAATGTATGTTACTTAATTACTTATAGACGGCATGGGGCTTTGAAGAACAAGGCGAAAGTTCTCGTACCGGCAACGCACGTTTAATTCCTTTAACGAACAAACAAATGAACAAGTTATGGATGCTTGCTATGTTTAAAGTCCATTGATCCGGTTTCATCAGAAAATAGCTGTTTTCGTCATCTCCAAGTATGTGGTTAATCCGACGCTTTTACGTGCATATTCTAGAATGGCAAACAAACTTAAATAAAAATTTAATTATAGAATGGAATATAGAGAGAATCGCGTGATCGGAAATATTTTTATTTAGACGACTCACTTTCATTTCAATTTGGACGAATAAACAAAGGGTCCATCTAAACTAGAGTCATTCAATGTGGTTGAAAACTGGTATCCTTTCAATTCTGTGCCTTTCAACCAAATAGATTCCATTTCGTTGATCTCTTTAATATCAACTATTAATTTATGTTTCGGTTTGGGTAAGAATAATGTTCTAGAAGGCTGATATTAGAACTGAAGTTGTCTTTGCTTTTTTTATTTGTTGTTATTATATTGGGGTCACCGCTGTTTATTTCATTTTTAATCACAACAGAACTACTATGTAGTAAGGTAGTTAATACTCAAGTATTAAAGTGTGGTAGAGTAGGACTGATTTGTTATCTGGACCACAGATAACGTGTCAGTTGAAGAATCTACCAATGAAAGATATCTAGAAACTGATCGCTCAAAATGCACTTTTTAAACCAAATATAATTTATAATTGTTAAATGTCAAAGAAGCAAGTGAGGTGTGTAAGAATAAGCCTAAATGGCGCAAGGGACCTGACGTGAAGTTATGTATGTATGTATGTATGTATGTTAAATGCTATGGACGTAGATACCCATAGCATTAATATAAAGCCCAGACGTTTTCTATGCTATGTATAATTCAACAAGTTGTAATAATTTTGTTGTCATGTTAAATAAACAAATGAAAATGTTAGGCATAAAACTAATAGGGTGGATTTAAAATATTGGCGTGACGTCATGAATGTTGATAGACGTGCTTATATAAGAGAAAAAGTAAGAAAGCGCAATCTAAACTTTATAAACGTTCCGAATACAACCGGGGTATTAATCCCAGTTGTGTTCATAGTTAGTCATAAATACTAAGATGACGATGAAATTAAAACAGGTTTTTTAATGAAATCTCATTTCGATGTTGTTAATAAAATATAACTACAACCGTAATACGTTTATATATGTGAGTGAACCTAAAACTTCATATATGTGCTATAAAAGAATGCGTACAAGCAAATGTCGCTATGTTTGTCTTCCATATTTGTTCACAGTCACAGATACAATGATAACGCTAAATATTTAAAAATGTAAGATCACGGATTTTCTCATGTTCTATACAGCCGCGGTATGAAAAGGTTCGCCAGTTTTCAAATTCATTCATTTAAAGTTCCGTGAGCACAGCGTGCCTTTTTAAACTAAGTCACAGAACATACTATTCCAATAAATTTTAAAATTTAAAAGTTTAAAATTACCTAGATCAAAGTTGTTTTATTTTCTATCTTGACTAAAAAGATTGTTTAGAGTTGTAAAAAACTTTTATTGGTTTTAATATTTATAGTTAGTATAGTGATTATACCCTCTTTGTTTCTGACGGTTAAAACTATTGTTAATCTCAGAGTCTGTCATTGTCAATGTCAACATTGCAATTTCCTTTTTTCATGTTTCTATATTTTATAAATGTAACAAAACGTAACAGTTATTAAAATTTGGCGGTATTGTTTCATGTACTCGTGCAAGCACAAGTCGACTTTAAGGTGACGAACCTTTTTGTACCGCGACTGTACAATTAAAATAACACACATTTTTTTAAAGAATAACAAGTTTACGTATTTTCTGGCTCGATTTGAATGTATGGAACATCCAACAGGATGTGAAAAATTACAAATTTACCTTTCTACTGACACGTAAGTTGTATGGATTAATTTTATTTCTGATCAAAAATAATGCTCAAACCCATAGCTTTATCTGCGTGTAACGGTCACACTAACACTAACGTTATCCCAGATAGAGGAGACATTACAGGGTGACACAATTTTCACGACTGGGAGCTAATATCGCGTTAAATATTGACTTCATTATAAATTTATTAATACAGTGGAAGAACAAGTAGTTTTCGAGTAAAATGTCTGTCACATACAGATCGTCGGGACGGTCTTTGCCAAAATGGCTATGAAACTCTAGAATTGCATGTATAAATTTTTAACTTTATATTTTTTTATAACTAACGTCGCACCATTCTTGATGCCAACTCTGCCATACCTAGACTAATAAACCTTTATAGTGATATTACTGATCTACATGCAAATTCATATTAGACATTTCGTCGAATTCTTGCATCTCACATTGCTATATATTCTTATTATATATTATATTCTATATATATTCTTTTTTCTTAAAATTAATTATATTATAATATTTTTTTTGAAACTACAAACTATCAAATTGCATGTAGTGCTTGCCTATAACTGATTACTGCATTTTGTCATGTCTTTTTTTATAAAACTATGTATGTACATCCTTTGTGTTAGTACAAGTAATTGACGGTAAACCAAATAAATAAATAAACTTAAAAACTAGTTAGGATATAAAATCAAACTTCATGAATATACTGAATATTAATTAGTAATGTAGTAGTAGACGTCAGGAGAACAGTTTGTGTGGTAGCAATATATATTTATATATGTACTAGAGTTTACCCCGCGGCTGCGCCGCGGGTTAACCTCTAGTACGTATCTCTTGTTTATAGAGCAAGTGCTAAAGGTTATATTATATTACATGTTTTATGTATTTGCCCACGGAAGATTCACTTCATTTTATATCGCTAATTATACCAGCCCCCGTCTATCTGTCAACAAAATAAATTACAAAACTTGACCAAAGAGACCAAAATGGTCTAAATGACCAAAAGACCACAGTGACCGACATGGCCAAAATGACGGAGTAGGCAAAAACGACCAAAATGGCCAAAATAATCAAAATTACCAAAGAGGCCAAACTGACCGACATTGCCAAAATGACCGAAAAGGCAACAGTGACCAAAAAGGCCAAAATGACCAAAAAGGCCAAAATGACCAAAAAGGCCAAAATGACCAAATAGGTCAAAATGACCAAAAAGGCCAAAATGACCAAATAGGTCAAAATGACCAAAAAGGCCAAAATGACCAAAAAGGCCAAAATGATCAAAAAGGCCAAAATGACCGAATAGGCCAAAATGACAAAATATGCAAAAACGACCAAAAAGGCCAAAATGACCAAATAGGCCAAAATGACCAAATAGGCCAAAATGACCAAATAGGCCAAAATGACCAAATAGGCCAAAATGACCAAAAAGGCCAAAATGACCAAATAGGCCAGAATTACCAAAAAGGCCAAAATGAAAATTATCCCTTGTCCATCCTCAGTATTTAATTTACATACGTACCGAATTTCAGCCAAATCGGTCCAGTAGTTTTTCCGTAAAAGCATAACAAACAAACAGACAAATATCATTTTATCCCGGAAACTATCCCATTTTTCGGGATAAAAAGTTTCCTATGTTCATCCTCGGTATCGAAAATATATATATACTGAGTTTCAGCCAAATCGGTCCAGTAGTTTTTACGTGAAAACGGAACAGACAGACAGACAGACAGACAGAGTTACTTTCGCATTTATAATATTAATAGGGATAGGGATCAAAATACAAAAGTTTTTATGCAAGAAACGAAGTAGGTAACTAGTTACATTAATGTAAAAACACAATAATACCAAATCGGGTTTTTCATGTTTTTTTTTATTGTAGCTAGTTGAAGATATTATGAATTTGCCGCCATTTACTTTTGCCATGACTCTCTAACCAGACTCTAGGTGTAGGTTATGTCAACAAGTGGGTTGGTTCTTTTAGTGTTCTCGTCTGGCATTAAGTTGCTTTACTCACTTGTCTTCAAAACTCTATATTACTTTTAAATTTGACTATCCGCCTCCACTTCAACCTATTAGTGGCGTATGACGGCCACCCACTCTTGTGGGTTTTTGTCAAATCGTCATATGCCTTTTCAGCACCTATTTATATCGCAGACACTGCTTAGCGTATTTTCGCTAATAAATGGAATAATGTATCCTATAATAGAAAATGGAAGAAAAATATATATATAGTACTTTCATAAGTTTTCACAACTAATTCCCGCCATTAAAACTACGTTTTTTACGGTTTCTAAGAGCGTAATTTTAATTGGTTTCCTTGACGTCTTTGTTTTACGTGATCACGGCTACTGAAAAGTGGCCGAAAAGTCGAAATAAAAAAAAAGCCACACTTAAAAGCGTGAAATGTTTATTTTCGGGGTTGTGATAAAAACTCAAAGTTGTCAAAGAATCGTTTTGGAAGAGGATAGATTTTAACACCTGGAGTAATTATTAATTTCAAGTTAGACTTAGCTTATAAGACTTATAAGGCCATAAAATCCCAAAAATGTATAGTAACCAATATTGTATGATAAACTGTTTACATCTGGGCATAAAATTGACCAACAAACAAAACTTATATCTATCTGTAATATTATAAAATTCTAAAAATGACGTGTCTGTACATTGTGAAGTACCTACTATTTAAAAAAAACTGGAATATCTTCTTCTTATATATATGAAAATGAATGTTTGTCTGTATGTCCTTTATAGAATCTTAAACTAAACATTTGATCATTTGATGATCTTTAGCAAAGTTTTTGTGCATGAGCCAAAGAAGGTTTCTGAGTTGGTTCACAATTGGACCCGATAGGTGGCGCTGCTGTCGTCGTATCGATTGTAGCTTTTCCGGGCAAAACGACGTCTGGCGGGACAGCTAGTATACTATATAAACGATGGAGAACACGATTTGTTCGGAAATCACGTAAAAGTTTTAAGCCCATTTTAATGCACTTTTCAGTAATCGACAGGTAATTTTTAGAACTAAGATCTGCGCTACTTTTTACCTCCCGGGTTAAAACCCGCGGGAATTTTTCTGGGATTAATTTTAATTGGCCAGATAAAACAAACCGCATTCCAATGTGGTTTTTTCACTGATCTATAGCAAATTTTATGTAGTAAAATGTGTGATAATATTTATCCTGGGAATTTTCCCGGTAGCCGTTTGTAGTTGTTCGGGGTTTTTTTTATTGTAGGAGTTCAGCAGACAGGCAGACGGTTTACTTGATGCAAAGCGGTTACCATAGCCTATAGACATTTGCAACACCAAAGGTGCTGTTAAAATGCGCTTCTGCTCTCTTAAGGCAGGCTGCATCAGGTGCATAAAAATTAGCTTATTACAGCTACACACGCACGCTATACACATACGCGACACAGTTTTCACTAAAACAATAGCTTACAGTCTTTTTAAATGCTGCGATACTTTGTGTCTCGGGAGTCCCGCGGGAATTTCAAGTCAAGCGTGAACGAAGTCACAGGCATATCCTAGTTTACTAAATAATAGTATAATGTATGATGCAGTTCGTGTTAATAAGACAATAATTTAGATATTGAAAATAAAAAACACATAAAATTAAATAAATGCCAGGTAAATCACTTACGTAAACTAATTCACTGCTTTTGATCGATTATGGAGTTGTTTTTTTGTTTTGGAGAAACTATATTCAACAATGAGCCGAGTCAGCTCACTTGGGAGAACTAATGACCGTTACTAATAACAAATTTTTAACTAAAGGTTGGTTATGCTGCATTCGCTGCAACTCGGTGGCTGTGGCACTCGCGTCTCTTTGCAGTAACATGAGTCTGAATGTTGTCAGAAGATATACACTTGTTACTAGCTACAGGACTCGAATTAAAATGCCGTTGGAATGACTATAGAATTTATTAGAACTATACAAACACGTATAACATAGGTACAAATATAACTAGACACTACTAGTGCAAACTGCACGATTCAATAACACACGCAAAGTCCGTCACTATATCACTCATCGAATTTACGTCTTGCTCGTATCGTAATCCTTGCTTGACTGCTTCACCCCTCCATTCGGGCATTGCTTTATACTAACTATACAATACAAAAATCGACCACGTTTACTGGAGTTTCCGAGAAACAGTAATCTGCACACCTGGCTAATTATTCCTGCGAACGGCCAACAAAGTCAAAAACAATAACAATAGGCTATTGTTTAATTGCAAATTTTAAACACGAAGTAAACAAAAGATATCCGAATGCTGGAAGGGTACTAAACCAGGTGCGAATTTCTTTGTCGGTATGTAACACACTTATTAAGCTGTTGTTGCCTAATGGGCATGTAGTTATATAAATACATGGCTTATAGTAATTCTTATTCAATACCAATACAATAATAATATAAGGTTTGTTTTGATGTGCTCATTCGACCTCCTCTTTTGTTGTGAAGATAGAAAGTGGAAAGTGTGGCTTATGGACATTTGCAATACCAGATGAATTACTTGCCAGGGTACTGTCTGCCTTTAAGGAATTTTATCACTTCTTTTTTTTTAAATTCTATATCCTAGTGCCGCTAGATAACCTCAGCAAGAAGCACATTCTAACTAGTCCTGCCATAAGTTCTGTTACAAATGAAAATGAAGTACTGTAATATTATTAAAATTTATACATATTTATTAAAGTCTCAGCAAAAAATAAAAAGTATTCTGTTCGAAATGGCCACCTTTGGCTTTTATACAGTCCTTTAATTTTTAGACCACGAATCTATGGATTACGCACTGTTTCCAAGGGAAATTTCGCTACTGCTTGCTCCAAAGATTTTTTAAGATACTCAATGTCGCCGTGTCATTTAGAGCAGGCCATCTCCTCTAAAACTGACCATAATTTAAGTCTAAAGGGTTGAGGTCTGGGCTAGATAGGGGCCAGTCGGGCCGGCTCTTATAAAGTCCGGAACGTTGATTTCAAGCCAGGCTTGGGTAGTTCGGGCCTTGTGGCCAGATGCAGGGACCTGCTGGAAAGTGCACGGTATATTTTTAAAAAGCGTATAACGTACGTAACGTAGTTTTGTGACTCTTTGATAAGACACGCCCCACCAAACCGTCACTGACGTCTTCAATTGTGATTTTTTTTCCATTGGTAAAGAGGATATTTCTGTGCCTTTCAGCTAATTTTCATCAACAAGAGTGTAGTAGTGATGATGCATTACACCTTTAGAAAATAAAACCACGAGCCCCTTATTAGCAAAGGATCCAGTAAAAATATATCAGGGCCTTAAGTTATCTATGCAATATCTTACTTATACGTATTTATATATATATATATATATATATATATATATATATATATATATATATATATATATATATATATATATATATATATATATATATATATATATATATATATATATATATTATTTATATATAATAAATCTCTGTATAAGAATCAGTCCCTAAACAATGAATATCTCTTTTGTACCTATGAGGAGCACAGATGTACGAAATTTGAATGATGAACGTAGGTTGTACCTAAGTATTCGACTAAAGAGGAGTTTATGGGTGAGATTTTAATAAGTTGCTGAGCAGTTTATTTAAATTGAAGAAACGATTATAAGTAAGGCCCTAGGTATATTGCACACACATAGCAAAGAGACAATCTTCTTCTCATTAATAAATAAATGCAATTTTGTCTGTGCCGTTTACATTGTCCGTAGATAATATGAAAATTGAAGCTACAAGATAAGTTTGCTCGACATGTTTGCATTTGCCGCATTATGTAGGTAAAATAGTCTTTTAACCTTAGTTCTAGCTAAAATAAGAATATTTAAAATATATTTGTAATAAACCGTTATGGTTTCGCACACGACATTTGTTCATTAAGAATAATATATATATATATATACATATTTTGTTGTTGTATGTGTTGAAGTTTGTCCCGGAATGGTCTTAATAAACGATTGGACCCAGTAGGTGGCGCCGGGATACTCCTAAGCGCTGGGCCTGATTTTGTTGAAATTCTTTGTTTGTTCAAGTGGATTTGAGAATAGTTTAGATTAACATTTGGTCACGATAGATGACGCTGGAATCGGGATCTAGATTTTTGTCTTATATATATATCTATTGCAAATCCACAGGTGTATAATTAATTCTTATTGCGTTGTTTATCTTTGCGTGAAATGCACCTTGACTATATTTTTTTATTTACGCAGTTGTTTAAGAGGTTTAAAAATATCCACTCGTCGCTATTTAAACAAAAGCTAATAAAACGAAGGTATAAAAATAGAGACAATTCTTTTTAAATTTAATACTCTGCTATTCTAAATAGTTTGTTCGCATACAATATACGAAACTCATCAACAAATATGTATTCCCAGTTGCGTTCAGAGCGTCCACTTCAGAGCTAGAGCTTTACAATTTTTTCTTTTTCACTTCGCGTGATCTTCAGTCTCTAATTATTATTTTTTATTTTTGAAGCCGGACAGAAGGCAGACCGCCTAGCCTATATATAGTTTATCGACAGGATCCAGCTGAATAGCCGCAGTTTGCTGTTTCAGCGATGCCGGGGTTTGTGGGCTTTCAAGGAACGGATGATGACTCTATCGGATTAAGCCATAAAAGGCTAAATGAGCTAAGCTAAGCCAACAGTCAGAAGTGTTAAAGTGGGAAAAGCTGTCTACTCCACCGGTGGGGCCGATTCTGGTCTATCTACCACTACCTCTTCGCAAAGTGTTATAGCTGGTTGAGAAGCAGCGGCGGAAAAATCTCTTCAGCAATATGCCTAAGCTAGTCTTGCGTGGTTATTTTATGTCTGTAACGAGTGAGTGTGATTGGTGGGTTCAGCGTTGTGTAGGTGGGCCGGGGCCTCTCCGGCATCTGTTCAGCCAAGCTGATGTTCTGAGCTCGGGGGGTTCATAATTGCGAGGAGTTGAGTGATTTTGCCTGGACAATAAGGACATTGCGAGGTCGACGTTGGCCCGTGGGAGCGTTTTGTATGGGTCTGTAATTAAACGTGTCCACAACCAGAGGATTCGTATTGTGGGGGGCTCAGTCCAAGAAATTAAGAGAGAGGGAGATAGAGTTTACAAATTGTAACTGCAATATGCGTATAGAATCATTACAAAATATCAAACTAGCTTTATATTGTAAAATACGATAACGAGAAAAATTATAGGCGAAAACAAATCGAATTTTACACGGTTATAAAAGCGGTAGTAAAAGTACGTCATAATTGATTTTTAGTTTACAAGCTATGTGGTTGTTTCAGCATATGCCGTTGCGTAACGATAAGCATGGAACCCGTCACAATGGCATCGAGGGGGCTGTTATAAACACATCGTCCAACTGTTTACAAATTCTTATGTTGCTAACAATTTGAGCGTACATTACGATATGATTGTTCTAGTTTTTCAGAAATTCCTGTCGATAATCTTTTTGAAATTAATTGAAGGCGGTAGTTACATAGGCATAGAAAAGGGCTCTGCTCAATATACAAAAACGTCTACCGCCCTAACAGTTGCTTTTCAATCAATCACCACGTAAAGTGCGTACAATGTTATTCGTCGTCGTCAGCCATTCGCAGTCCACTGTTGGACGTAGGCCTCTCCATGGCGGCGCCACTCATCCCTGTCCTCCGATTTCCTCATCTAGCGCCTACCGCCGACCTTGCATAGGTCGTGGGTCCATCGGGCTGGAGGGCTTCCGACACTACGTTTACCAAGACACAGTATCCACTCCAGGACTCGTCTGTTCCATCGGCCATCAAAATCAATGTTATACATACATACATACATACATACATACATACATAACTTCGCGCCAGGTCCCTTGCGGGGTAGGCACGAACAACAGAGCGCCACACAGGCCCATTCTTACACACCTCACTTGCTTCTTTGACATTCATAGCTTTTGTCATGCACGCTCGTCTGTTCTTAAGGCTCCTAACATCACCTTCTGCTAACACATGATCAATTTGATCATGGAAGGTGTGTCGTGGCCTTCCGCGACTTCTGCATCCATCCACTTTTGCATTGTATATCTGTTTAGTCATTCTTTCATCATACATTCTTTCCACATGCCCGAACCACCGGAGCATTCCTTTCAATGTTATTATTCTATATAATTGTTTTGTGCAGTTTGCCTTGATTTTTTACTTACTGTTATTTTACAAAGAGTATTGGAATCCTTTCTCATAGAGATATTGTAAGTTCATTCAATGAAAAAAACCTAACTTATGAACTTTAAAAAAAACATGCATACATACTTAGAGTAATAATACCTAGAGATAGTTTCCTACAAAATTACGCTCAGAGTTGAAGCACAAAACTAATCGATATGTAGGCGAGCGCCATGTAATTATTTATCCTCACATGCACATAAAGACACAACGTTGCAACTAAATAGAGTATTTCTAAAAAGTAGGGAATTGGATCTATTGGAGCTCGTGATACTGAGACTTTGTATTGCAGACTGACTAGACCATCACGTCAAGCGAATTAAGACTTAGGTCCCACTTAAGCGTCTTAATTGTATGCATTCATACGTATTTTGCGACTAAAATGGACAGTGGTTATATTTAGTATGAGTAGTATTTAATGAGGTAGTATGGAAACATGTATTTTATGCGAGTTTCATGTTCTACTTCCATCAAGGAAATTGTTATGTACAACTTACAATTACACTTTCCTTAGCTGTTAAGCATGAAAGAAGTATATAAGTATTCTTTTACTGTGCAATTACCGCGTTCGTAATACCGAAGTAAGAAAGAGAGTTGGTTTGAAAGAGAGTGTCGGGGTGAAGGTAAGGAAAGAAATGCTCCGGTGGTTCGGGCATGTAGAACGAATGTATGATGAAAGAATGACTAAACAGATATACAATGCAAAAGTGGATGGATGCAGAAGTCGCGGAAGGCCACGACACATCTTCCATGATCAAATTGATCGTGTACTAGCAGAAGGTGATGTCAGGAACTTTAAGAACAGACGAGCGCGCACGACAAGAACTATGAATGTCAAAGAAGCAAGTGAGGTGTGTAAGAATAAGCCTAAATGGCGCTCTGTTGTTCGTGCCTACCCCGAAAGGGACCTGGCGTGAAGTTATGTATGTATGTATGTATGCAATTAAGTAGACATAAATCTAGGTACTTTAGTGCGTCAGTATTTCATTGACATAAGTTCGAAACCTAATCGGGGAAAATAGTCCACATAATACTACATTATATGACAAAACCGTGTTCGGCATGGCACCAAAAATACTGGTAGATATGTCCGCGAATTCGTCCACGTTTGTCTTGAAACTCCGCCGGATTCCCGAGAAACCAGGAAACGCAAGTACTTATATAGTTTTAGTAGAAAACTATGTCGGAACATGCTAGTTTTTATGCACCCGGACAACTAAACACCACTCTTGGGAAAATTCCCACAGGATTCCCGGGATAAGAAATATCATACATTTTATGAGATAAATGTTGCTGTCAATAACTAAAAAAAATTTGGTACTCGTTTTTTTTTATTCTGGCAATTTTAAATTATTCCCAGAAAATTCCCAGCATGAAATAGAGCACAGATTTTAGGTCTAATAATTTGCTGTTTATCAGCGAATACCGCATCGAAATCGATCCAGTGGGTTTCATGTGAGTTTCCAACAGACAGACAAGAGATTTAAACAAATATACTAACTCTTAGCTCTATTTACGGGACGAATACAATTTAAAATAAGAATTCCCGTAAGGGAATCAAAGTTACAATCACAATACAATAAAGTACCGAGCTCGATAAGTCTATCTCCAGACTGAATTATAGAGCAAAGAGTTAGGGAGTAGCTACCGCGTCTTCATAGACGTAATAGGAGACTTTATCCCAATGGACTGACCACCCAGAACTAAACAAGGAAAACGAAAGACCGAGGCATCTGGTGCAAATTTGAGACAGCTTACGTCATGCCGTCTAATGTGAATGAGTTTGACGGACTCTTTGTTTCAATGGTCTAAACCTTGGTCGGCCTAGCTCACCGGAACGTAGAAGCTCCACATTCCTGGGTGGTAAATTTCGTAAACGAATTTCGCCTTATCAGTTACAGGTTGGTTCATTGTGTATTACCCATAACACAAGCATAACTTGCTTAGTTTTGCGATAATAAAATGATTGTGTTTCATCATCATCATCATCATCCAAGCGTTAAATCCCGGTTGCGTTCGGAGCGTTCGCTTCGACGCCCAGGGCCCGCTTTCATATTTTTCTTCTCCACTTCGCGCGGTCTACGATGACTGTGTTTGGCTGCCGATTTTAAAAAAATACTGACATTTGCAAAATGTCATATTGGCGCGTTGTGGTCACTAGTTTTCAAACCAATGATTTTGGTGACGCATCTAAGTGAGTAATAATTTGAAACGTGTATTCTTCGAGCTTGCCTCCGCATTTAATACTCAGCCGAATTTAAACCGGTTGTTTATGGCCGTTCTATTACTTTTTTAAAGTTTAATTTATTCCTTTATTATATAATTATTAATCATAGTTATGTCTATTTATGTAATAGATTAAAATGTTAACGCATTCACACATAACCGAGGAATATCCAGGATGTATCAAGGCCGTTTAGACGCATTGGCCCACGCTGTGTGGCGACAGCAGAAACTGTTTTATTATAAAAGAAAATAGTTAATTGTGTAATTATTTCATACGTAGACATGTATATACAATATAATTCCTAGGATCAGAAACAGTACGTCTGGGCGAAATCCCCACGGTGTTCTAAATACAATCTTAGTTTAAGAATAGATAGCCGTTTGCAAATCTGTCAATTTACGAAGATTAGATAGTCTGATCATCGATTATTATTACGACACAAGAGATACTATTGGTTGCAGTCGAACTTTTCACTCGTGCATGTGTAAGATTATCTATTGACATACATACCTACATATATAGCATATAGCCTACATTATATCATCTTAAGTAGCGTTTTTGTATATTCTCGAATTTTGTAGGCTCAAATTTTTCTACTGAATCATAGCGATGTTTGGAATAAAAAAATCTTTAGAGTTTTTGCACAAGTTTTGTGGTCACGGTCAAGTGATTGATTGTTGTAATATTTTTGTCAATCGAAAATCGTACTTGTTTGAACAGTTCTCCGTGTTACAGCACGTGTCAATGAAATAATTTTGAGTAACCGTTTTTATCAAGGTCTTAAAAAGGTTTAACGAGTAGATAGTTAAGGTGGAATTATCGAAAGCATTACTCCTTTTTATTTGAATTTAATTGTAGTTCAAGTCATTGTAGGTATAATCAAAATTATTTTAAAACCTGACTGTTTCTACAGGGTATTTACTTTCAATAATTCTTCAGGATTAATAATAAAATTAATTGAAAGTAAAAGTAGACACATAAAAGGGCTTGCATAATAGAAACGTATCTAATATGCACATGGCACGCATTTGCAAATGGTGTCACATACTGGTGGTGAAATTTAGAACTAAGACTTTCGTCTAATTTTCTCTATATTTTTAAAGTGAGGCCAATGTGTTGATCAAAAGCGCTTCCAAGGGGGCTGAATTATATTCAGCTTATTTATTCTCGAAATGTGAAACTCCTTCATGATTTTTTTATATATTTTGTTTCACCTTAGTCTTTATTGGCAATTAGCATTTATTTATTTTTTAGTTGTGAGACTAAATATTTTACCGCACTGAAATTGGTGAGAATTTAGTGTCAGTAGAAGCAAAGAATCCCGTGGAATTGATGACCGGCCTTTTTCTCCCCGGAAATACGATTACTGTGAAATTTTTGAACCATTACACTGAAAATACCACGTCATCAGATTAAAAACAGAGCATCAGATAATAAATATTTTTCAATATTGTTAAAACGTAATTTAATTATATATGTCTATTAAGTTTAATTCTTACTTATATATGTTTATTAATGAATAAAATATAATGTAAGTAAATGAATATCCTATAAAATTTATGAATGCCACGGGGTGTCTGGAAGAGATCGCTTCTTAGGGATAAGACCGCCCATTTTGCGCATTTAGTCAATTTTTAGGCTATTAGTTTTCTGTGTTCTCTGTAATGGTGTAAGTATAATTAAGTGTTATCTATCTATCTAATTTGAATGCTACAATATTAATGAAGAAAAGTTTGCAAACAAAGAAGTACTCTGTTTACTTTTTGATTTGTTTCGTGTGTGAGTTCCTATGAGACCAGTTCCTATGTCTCACGGACCATTCAATTGCCTTACTAATCTATCGATTAGAATTTGACATAATTTCCATTACAATTAATGTCAAAAATCAAACGATGGTAAGGCAAGTGATTGAACAGTAACTTTTTTACAGATCAGTGCACACTATTAATATGTTGTAACGTATCATAAAGTAAATAAAATTAAATTTTAGTTCACAGACGGTTACGATATAAACCGTCAAACTCTCGATACTGATAAAATCAGTTGATTAAACTGTCATATGATATTGCGACCTGCATGTCAAATGTCATTTAGATTTAAAGTAAATTTTCAGTTTTAATAAAAACACCCGGTATATTTTTGTGAACGAATGATTTATGAGTAGGTAGCACGTGTCTTTTGCTAATAAAAATATAATAATTACAATTCAAGATATGATGTAATTTTTAAATGTTTCATAATTATTTATTATAGATTATGCTAGCAGACCATTGCTGGTGGAAAACGTCCTAAAAAAGCAGCAGGCTACATTGCTAAGTTGAATGACACTGCTCATTAGCTGTGCGAAGTATGAATCAGACCTTATATCACAGATCAAAGATTATAATTAACAATCATTTCCATTATTATTAATTATTAAAATAAAATGCACCAGTGTTCAATTTTTCTATTAATCCACTGTAAATATGCTTACATGACCATACAGACAGAAATGTGTACAGTGGACGATGAAAGAATATACTCTTCAGGATTTTTTTTATTTGGACGGATCATCATGCCATGTGATTTTTTTAGGCTTAGATTTTTTTCTAAATAATGGACCTTAAAATTTATGATAATGAGAGGTTCAGTTATTACACACATTATTTTCTTGCTTAATTTCCGACGGTTTCACTCAAAGACTACAATCAACAAACACAACGTAACAGTAACAAGCCCTAAGTTTGTAGTTTCCAAATGACCAGTCACCGTATCGTATGATTTTATACACGGAAGAACCTATGTTCCGAAACCCAATACATCATGCAACGTGCATTCATATCTTCTGTGGAAATAAAGGAATAGTCATTCGCGTGTGAAAGAATTACATACATTGCTTATATTTTGAATGTATCTGATTCTAAAACAAATGTTTTTAATATAAAGATAGTATATATTATAATATTAATGGGATTTATAACTGACTATATTCAACTATGGAATGCATTACCTCTAAACATCAAGCAGACACGATCATTACCTTCTTTTAACAGATTAGTTAAAGATTACTATCTCAAGCTATAGTGTTATTGTTTACTTTTGTATGTATATAATATAATATGTGTATTTATTTTAGTATATATATAATCATATATATTACAATTTTTTTTTATTAATAAATGAAATTATTGTACGAGTGCTAGTTTAGCAACTACCGACTTTTGTTGTCCTTCCTATACTCCATCCAAAGGTTGTCTGGAAGAAATGGCCATGGGCGATAAGACCGCCGATTGTACTTTTATTTAATGTTCTTGAATTTATGTAGCATCTTTGTACAATAAAGTATATTCTATTCTATTCTATATTTTTCTCGTTTAAACAGGTTATGTAATAAGCCGATTTGAACTTAGTTTTTGTCCCAGAAATGAAGAAAAACTGGTCAAGTGCAAATGCGTAATGGAACTCTTCATAATGAGTTTACTGACACACGTATTATGAAACATTGCGTTAAAGGTCAAGAACATACAGTGGTTGCGCCGAGGAACACCTCCTTGTAAATTCTTCCTCCCCATCCTCGCCATCAAGAATAAAATAAAGGTTTAAATGAAGAATGCGCTAAACAAGAGACATTAAGACAGAACTGTCACGGCTGTCACCGCATATAAAATACGTACGCATATGAATTGGTTGGAACAGCAATAAATAAATAAACTGTTAAACTACATTTAATTAATCAGAAGCCATATCCTAGTGAGTGTGAACCCCCGGGGGACGTGGCGGCGGACTGGTGGCGAGGTGAGTATTCCTTCCTTGCTTCTTCTTCCCGTCCCTTTGCCTTCTCCCGGCCATCGCGTCGCGCCCGCATACAGTGTTATTATTGTTAGTTTAAAGAGCCTTAAATGTACCTTAGTATGACGATAATCAGCTCCGAAAGTCTAATCCAAGAGAAGAAAATATAGAAATATCTTAGTATAAAAAAATATTCTTTTTTATCATTTTATTAATGAATTTAATGTCCTCTTACATACTTTTTCTGTGAACACTGAGCATGTATACGTTTAGCCCCATATCTTCCTTCGTTCCTTAATTTAAGTAATTTAGTAAATTATTTAGTCGGAAAACAGTTCTGGCGGTGCCCGTGATGCCTAGTGTGTTAATTAAAAGTTTATGATCAGACTACTCGACTACTCCTATTCCCTATGGAAAAAGACAGGATACTCAAAATGTAACATTAATTATAACAAAGTATACATAGTTATATTATATTGTACATAATTATAATGTAAACATTGTCATAATCGGCGTCTTTCTGTAATATGACTGTTATGTATAATGTTACGAGTGCGAGACTCGAATTACACTAACAAAGGTACAAATATAACCGAACACAACAAGTGCAAACGTAATGCAGAAAGTCGTAATTCCACAAAACGCGCAAAGTCCGTCACTAAAAGATTCCCGATTGTAGTACACACGTTTTGCTTCGCTCGTGGTTATCACTTAACTGTCTTGTCCCTCAATCGGGGCACTGCTTTATACTGCACAGATGCAATATGTCTACCTAGCCGCTTGGACCGAATTTCCTAGAATCAGTTTGTAGTTTAAATCCTAAACATCTGGGTAATGAGTCGACCGCAACGGCCATAAACGAGTACAATAAAACAATGGACTGATCTCTAGAATTATTAGTAAACGCATGCCAATTAATAAATAAACAAAATAGGTCCAAATGCCGAAAGGTAATAAAATGTGTTTTAGAGGTATACAGGTGTGAATTCGATTTTGTCGGCGTCTAGGTCGTAACAATAACATGTAAAATTATATAGGTTTATTCCTGACGGTTAAATTACAAAATCGACTATTGTACTATTTTGATATGTAGGTACATGCAATAAAATAGGATTTAGTGTACGCAAAAATAATTTCTCACGACTCTGACGAAATGCGATAACGATCGTGAAATAAGATGCGAAACTTTTTATCGCTAACGTTTTGTCTTGTTCAGCTTTCGACCGTGAAAACAATCTATTGCAGTGTATATTAACCTAATAAAATTGTTATTTTTAATTTATTAAACATTTGCGACGTGGTTGCGTAATGGCTAGCGGACGCGTCCCAAACATAAAGGACGCGGGTACGATCGGAACGCATGCACCACTTAGACAGTTTTCTGACCTAATATCCATATTACAACAATTATTACGTACTTAAGGTGAAGGAAAATATCGTGACGCAACCTGCACATTGAGATAACCGATGTGTCAAAGCTGCAAACCCGCCTTAGACAAGCGTGGCGGATATACTGTCTATTACCCTTATAACCGGAGGCCTGAGCCTACCAGTGGCGTATTTATGGGCTGTTATTATTATTATAAACATTTGCGTTTATGAATTAAAGGTAGAACAGAGTTTAGAATATTTTTTTATTGGCTGAAGCTGGCAAAGAAGCAGACGGCCTATCTAACAGAAAGTTGGTGACCGTCGTCTATAGACGCTAGCGACACCAGGAACGAATTCAATGCGTTGCCAGTCTTTAGGATAGGATAGTGACAGGGGGGGGGGGCAGCATAGGGAGAGATGGGATGCAGAGGTGAGACAGTGAGAAATATAGGATATGAATCGATGGAGATGGGATAGCAGGAAGAGTAAACTGGTTAACCACAACTCTCACTCATCTTAAAAAACACAATTATCTTAATGTTAATGTTAAATTATAAATGCCTTTTCACGCCGATAATCTGTGTAATCGTGTTATCACACCGGACCGGACGAGCCGGCTTTAAGAACTGTAATCAAGGTAGTGGTTCTATCAACTCAACACATTAAATAAATCGACGAAAATCTTATGAAACAATATTATTTCAGCCGGAATATATTAAAAGGCAAATAAGCCTACTTACTACCTACACTTTGAGTATGCGATTTACAAGCAAAAAAGATCTTCGAGCCATAAATACGCGTTTTGCTTGCACGCTTATCACTTATATTTTATATCCGCTTAAAAGTTTCTGATAGGTTTGCTCTTTATGAATGTCACCAGGAAACTTACGCAAGTAGTCACTCATATTCACAGATCAACGGTACAATGACTCCATCCAGCTATTTGTCAGTCCCGACACGGGGTCATTTAGAGACAATTGATTCATCGAGACAACATAATTTGAACGGCCTGTCATTTTCTATGCGCAAATCACTGGTTATTAAAGATGTATTCCATATGCAAATTTTTGTATAAATTTATATGTTCCTGTTAAATTTGTCTCTGGCATTTAAATTTCAGAATTTATTAAATTACGCAAACATCCGCCAAAGTGATTATTATTAGCCAAATGTCTGCGGTCTAAGCTGTGGTCGTTTCGCTCACTAGTTTCACATTAACATTAGTATCGACCTTGCTTTGGTCTGGTTGTTACTGGGACCAACCACAAACAGAAAATTTATATAGAGCAGTATCAAACAGACTTTCTATGACTTAAATCCTGATAAAACCTAGACATATCACTATAATGTTTGTATTCAAGAGCATTGAGTCAAAAGCAAAACGACTGATCTCCTTGGTATCGACATTATAATACGCGCAAATAGTGCTAGTTTCGAACACACGAAGCGCAATAGGGACGACAATTTTGTTTATAATATTATTAATTTCAGTTTTTATGATGTCCCTGTTACACCTGGGATAGTAGCGTGAAATCCTCAAGGACGTTGTCGTGGCTACGAGCCTTAATGATTTCTGTGAAGTCAATACTTTTTGTAACAATTTTATAATACTGGCAGCTCGGTTTTTCACGTTATGATAATTGAAGACTAAGAAAAGAAGAGTTGGTTGCGATTCGAACGTGTGGAAAAAATGGCGTTTTATTTTATCTAGTCCCATTTTAATTTAAACATATTTAGAAATCAGAAGTGAAAAATAATAATAAAAAGTAGAAATGTAAATAATTTAGCGATCAGGAGTGGAAAATTATAATAAAAAAGTTGGATCGTTAATAATTATTTAAGTTTTAAAACAAAACTAATATGATTACAAACAAACAAGGGAAATGCGTGCCAATACAATGTGGTGCTCCGTCTTATACTCCAAGTGTAGTGAAAGGTGGGCGGGGCGATGTAGCTGCCGCCTTGCTCCAAAAAAAGTCAACTACCGACAATTATGGCTTAGTAAAAAAGTCAACTACCGCCATTATGGCTTATTATATATTTAACTAGAGTTTAGTGCGTGTCTCTTGTTTAAAGAGCAAGTGCTACAGGTTATATTATACTACAATATTTTTATGTATTTTCCCACGGAAGATTCACTTCATTTTATATCGCTAATTATATATACTATCCCCCGTCTATCTGTCAACAAAATAAATTACAAAACTTGACCAAAAAGGCCAAAATGGTCTAAATGACCAAAAGACCACAGTGACCGACATGGCTAAAATGACGGAATAGGCAAAAACGACCAAAAAGGCCAAAATGACCAAATAGGCCAAAATGACCAAATAGGCCAAAATGACCAAAAAGGTCAAAATGATCAATAAGGCCAAAATTACCAAATAGGCCAAAATTACCAAATAGGCCAAAATGATCAAATAGGCCAAAATGACCAAAAAGGCCAAAATGACCAAAAAGGCCAAAATGACCAAATAGGCCAAAATTACTAAAAAGGCCAAAATGAAAATTATCCCTTGTCCATCCTCAATATTTAATTTACATACGTGCCGAATTTTAGCCAAATCGGTCCAGTAGTTTTTCCGTAAAAGCATAACAAACAAACAGACAAATATCATTTTATCCCGGAAACTATAAATATCAATTGCTGTCCGTTAGTCTCAGTAAAAGTCGAGAACAGCTAGACTGCTTTGGCTAATTTTGGTTTTGAATTATTTATGGAAGTCCAGGGAAGGTTTAAAAGATGAGTAATTATGAAAAATGCTTGGAATATAGTAAAAACAACAATTTCGCTTTCCCTTAGAAACTATTCCTACCTTTCAAACATTTGATCTTCGTCCAGTCGTTTAGAAATCAATTAAATTTAAAAGTCGTTCAGAAATCAAATTAAATTTAGAAAGTGAAGGTATTTTTTTAAATTATTTTGTTATGAATGTCAAAAGTTTGATGTTCGTTCCGGTTAAGCTTTGACCACATTTTTTACTAAAGATGAAACTGCAACTATCGTTCAGCTTTTTTATGTATTGATTCTGAGGCGGTACGAAATTTGCCGGGTCAGCTAGTACTTGATTAATTTTATCTCTAGATGGATGGAATGGATGGAAATGCCTTGATATGCGCAGGCGCGTACGCTATCTTGATGAGCGACGTTACTACTGGTATTAAAAGCAATATGCGCGTGTGTTCACCAAAAATATTGAGTTGGGAAAATCTTCTTACTTGCTTTGTACCTAAATCACCATAAAAATTAAAAATGTTAAACGTGTTTTAGTTGCGTCTTTACTATTTAGGTTTTTTTAAAATAAAAACTTATAACTTATTCTTAACATATACCTAATTAATTTTGTATCTGAAAAGTGATTGTCAGGCTCATAAAACAAAAAGTTCAACATTTTGGCATGTAACTATTCATTAATGTAATGTTAATGATGTAATTACTTCTAAATTCATTTAATATTATTGCATTGATCAAAGAAATCCGTTTTATCAGAGCAGGAACGGAGAATGAATACAATTTCTTGCAGCCGGGCGGCCTGTCGTAAGGGGCGACAAAACAACCCGTAGCCAGGTGGTAGGGTATTTGCCCGACTGGATGGCTACCACCCCTGATCTAGACTATATCGCCATAACAACCTTGAGTTATGCTCCATCATTAGTGAGCCGGTTCCAGTCTCCCTTAAGAAAGCAGCAGCGCATTTTTAGCACCGTTGGTGTTGCAAATGTCCATAGGCGATGGTAACCGCTTTCCATCAAGTGGGCCGTCTGCCTGACTGCTGAACTCCTGCAATAAATAAAAAAAGAAAGAATATTTAAGATGCATGTTTTCATAGTAATTTCAAATTACCAGTACATAGACCATAAAATATATTTATTCTATTATTTACCATGCGCAATACATGAATTATCGCGCACGAACAGAATAATTTGCAAATGAATGCTTGTCGCCTGCGCCGTGGCCTGTCTAAGCCACTCATTGCATTAACGAGCATGCGCACGCGCTTACCTGCATAGCTAGTAGATATAACCACAGTATTTGGTTACTAACCAATACACTGTATACTATGTGTTGGATGTTTATTAATTTCAATGTAAAAATAGTATAGGAAATAAAATTGTTTAAATGCAAAAATTATCGCGACATAGGCAAACATGTACTTAGTACGAGTAGATGCTTACGCTCATAAGCATCCAAAAAAACAAAACTGAATATTTTGGAAACGTTGCCTTCTGACAGCGATTTAGGTGTATGTGTTCTAATATGAAACAATTAAGTAATTTGAAATAAACAGCTAGAAATACGTCTAAAATATCGTTAAACCCGTACTTCTTTTAAGGAATAATATTAACTTGAGTTACGTCAGCATGTAATATTTCAAATTCAAATTTCAATGTAATTAGTATGGACTTTTTCATATAAGTATTATGCAGACAAACTTAAAATTAAAATAAACAAATACATAATAGTATTATGTATTTGTTATATACATTATACAATCTGTATAGGGACTAAGAAACATGAAAATTTGTAAGGCATTATTGAGGCTTCTGGATGAGATGATTTATACAGAATCGGGTAAGTGCACTATGTAGAGGTAACAAAATCCACCCTCAGTCATGGCACGGACACCCCTAATCGGTAAGTTTTTGTGATTTCCCTATACATGGTTTTATGGGATACGTAGGCCTACTAAATTTCTAACATACATATAAAGTATAAAGCCAGGCCAGATATGACCAAGGCTTAACAATTAACTAAAGGCTTTGTATTTATTTTATTTAACTTCGGATTGCAGCGAATCCTAAAAGATGGTCCACTGCGCTGTTAAAATTAGATTCAGTAAAGAGTAGTTTGTATATTACGTTATTAACGGTTTCTTTGTTCGCAAATTCCAACTTATAACGTTTGTTTTTATAGCTTCTTACGTTTTTCATTATTTATATCTATACATACATACATAACTTCACGCAAGGGATTGCGGGGTAGGCACGAACAACAGAGCGCCACACAGGCCCATTCTTACACACCTCACTTGCTTCTTTGACATTCATAGCTCTTGTCATGCCTCATGTCTATAATATTATAAAATCTAAAAGTGCCGTGTCCGTACATTGATGATACTAAAAAAAATCTGGAACACACTATATAAACGAGAAAGAGCACGATGCATTTTTTGTAGATATTATTTCGGTGCTGTATTCGCTAGTCGACAGCTAATTTTTAGACAAAAAAATCTGTGTTTTTTGTCTTGGGAATCCCGTGGGATTTTTTTGGGCATAATTTAAAGTGACCAGAAAATTAAAATCTAATTCCAATGTTATTTTTCACTGATCTATATCACATTTTATGTAATAAAATAAGGATATTTTTGTCTTGGGAATCGTGCGGGAATTTTCTCGGGATTAGTTTGAATTTGTTGGGGTGCATAAAAATTAGTTTATCCCAACATAATTTTCACTAAAACGATAGCTTACATTCTTTTTTAAACGCTACGATACGACTCTTTGTGCTCCGGGAATCCTGCGGGAAGTTAAAGTCGACGGTGGACGCAGTAGCGGGCATATCCTAGTATTTTATACAATTAAAATCTCTTTCAATAATTAATTAAAACATCACAATCCTGTTTATCCACAAGTATTGTTGGAAGACTTTCAAATATAGACAGAAATAAACAAACTAAGCGCACAAATTCGTACCACGTGTTTTTATTTCACGAACTTAATTAATTAGTATGTCGTTGAGACAATTAACGACTGCGAATCAGTATAATCTATGGAGACAACTGGCGTGTTTAGGTATTGCTTTTAAATGTATTGAAATAGTCTATTCAGCCCTTATTAAACGGTTCGTGTCTCTCGTTTAAATTATAATTTATTATGTACTACCGGTCCAGGCAGATGTTGTCCTGATTTAAAAAAAATAAAAACTTAGAACCCGATTACTTAATTTATATACTAAATGCAACAGTAAACGCCATAATAGCTCCCTGCTTTCACTTCCTTCGAAAACCACTTTGTTTCAAAACAGTCTATTCTATATAGCGACTGAAATTTACAATAAACTACCACTGAAAATTAAGGAACTCAACAGCAAAGCTTTAAATGAAAATTAAGACAATTATTAATAAATAAAGCATATTACACAATACATGAGTATCTATCTGATATATCTAAATAGTGATACAGGAGTCTGATTTTGTGATATGAGGAATCGTAATATTTATTAAGCATTATTTCTATAAATTGTATATTAATCTAGGCATGGTTCGTTTATTTGTCTTATTATGAATATTCATTAGATAGTTACATAGTTATTTGACGAAGGTTAAATAGTCTACTGGATATTAATCCATAATGTAATGTACTTTTGTTTCAATTACACATTTTTTATTCTATATTTTTTTCTGAGAATTAAATAAGCGCTTTATTTCAAAGGTATTTCGCATTCATGAATGTACCAAATCTCGATATTCATTACGACACTGTAGTTTGTATTGTAATACTTGCAACAGCTGAGAAGGGTTTATGGTAATAAAAGAACAGCAGCTGGTCACATAGATATAATCAAAGAACCTTACGGTTTTAACACGTATTAAACATTAACATTGACAGTCGTAGAGCATTTTTTGAATACCATCCCTCCAACAATTTTACAGTTTAAGAAACTTAGTATATTGGCACAACTGATAGCGGATTGAAGTCATTGATAAACTATTTTAATTAAAGTGTTATGAATGAAGAGATTTGGCTGAAACTCAATATATATATATATATATATATATATATATATATATATATATATATATATATATATGTTTTCGATGCTGAAAATGAACATAGGATACTTTTTATCACAAAAAATGGGATAATTTCCGGGATAAAAATTTATTTGTCTTTTTGTTTGTTAAGCTTTTACCGAAGAACTAATGGGCCGATTTGGCTGAAATTCGGTACGTATGTAAATTAAATACCGAGGATGGACAAGGGATACTTTTCATTTTGGCCATGTTGGTCATTTTAGCCGTTTTGGTCATTTTGACTATTTTGGCCTTTTTGGTCATTTCGGTCATCGTTGCCTTTTTGGTTATTTTGGCCTTTTTGATCATATTGGCCTTTTTGGTCATTTTGACCATGTCGGTCACTGTAGTCTTTTTGGTCATTTTGGCCTTTTTGGTCAAGTTTTGTAGTTTACAGATAGATGGGGAATGGTATAATTAGCGATATAAAATGAATCTTCCGTGGGCAAATACATAAAAAATTAATATAATATAACCTGTAGCGCTCGCTCTATAAACAAGAGACACGCAGTAGAGGCTAACCCACGGCACAGCCGCGACATAAATCCTAGTATTATATAAAGCATTGTTCTTAAAGTTTTACATATATAAAAAAACAAACCGAACGCAGTACAACATGAAAATAAAAAGGAACTGAATACCGTCGATATACAATTGAGAGATTTTGAATTATAATCTGTACACAACCAATATATTATAAAGGATAAATATTGTATCAAAATGATTGTAAATTATTAAAATATAATAAATTAAATTATAACATCATTATTCAATTAAGGAAATTGTTCATTGTATTGTTTAAAAATAAGCGAGTGCATAACAAATTAATTATTAACTTTAAACAGAATCATGACAAGAACAGCTATGCTACTAAATAACTGTAACAGTATCCTCAGAAGTCAGAATATTAACTGATTGCCGATATGCATAATGCTAAGATTATAATTAGGTTTATTTTCATTATCTAATTTATTTACGAGCTTTTAGTGATAATGTCACCATGTGAGCCCCAATAATTAGGTTTATGAATACTATATTATAGCCAGTAATATTTTTATTGATTCAGTTGTGACATAATTGAACAGTTCGTGGCTGAGTGGCCGTGTCGAGAGTCTGTCCATGAAACCATAGCAGGCCTCTGGCCGGTCGCTGATGTTAATGAGATTTTAATTCCAATGCAAGTTAGTAGTACTTCTACATTCAGTCATACTGGCTCATATAAGGCTGGTTATTATAATTGATGTTCGTTGAAAAATCGATGTTAGTATACTCGTTTTGTGATGGCCCTGTGGTGGAGCGTGTTAAACCTTTGCCGGTCGAGTTCACTAGAACTCAGGTTTGCAGGTGAACGCAGGTGGAACGCAATAAATAAATAAATCTTAAAATCACTATCATCTTTTTACAATCTGGGCCTAATAATATCAGCATATCCATCTTTTTTTGTAAATAAAGTTTCTGTTATTTACTCTGATCTGGGTTTCTGGCATTGGCCTCAGAACTATTTATTATATTTTACCGGTAAGACGGTATAACCATCCTGTAATATGACCATAACATAGCATACTATGCACATAGTTACTATGGAGTATGCCTTTGCATTTCGACTTTATTTTATTTTATATGGCAACTTTTAAAACCGTATATTCAGAAAGCTATAAAATATAATAAACAATATGTAATTTTTAACCTTTATTACCTATTTTATGCCATGGTGCTTCACGTTTGCAATGTGAAATAGTACTTTGAACTATGATATAACGACTGTTAAATGTTACTTCCATTGCGAAAAACAGTACTGTGTCACGTAAAAAGTTTAACCCTATTGACATTTAAACTGAAGGTACGGCACGTGTAGTAAATAGCTCCAACTGTTAAAAGTGTCTTATGTAAGTTCGCTTTTGATATGAGAGGACAAACGGCAGTCGTAATAGCGAATATATAAGCCGCGCGCAGAAGATTTGCTGATGACTATTTACTATTATTGTATTGTATTACTTACTATTATTATAATAATATAATTCAACTGTATGTTGTTTAGTATATTTATTACGCGATTTCTCCGTCAATTGTGTATCGATTTTTTTTCGAAAGAGTATAACTTCTAGAGTGGTCCCATTGTCACCAAGTCAGGATCTGATGAGATCCCAGCGAAATGCAGAGCAACTTTTATTGAAGAGCTAGGTGCTCTACTCACTCGCCGAAAGGCAAACTTCTATACGCGTGCGAGTAGTAATATTTCTACAGATGCTTAATATATTATTTGTAAAGCTGTTGAAGTATTTTTGCAAAAAGTATAAAATCATTTCCTTTTTAACATAAGCAAAACCGACTGACTAAAAGGAAAAATAAACATTTTCTAAAACATCTTGAAGTCGGTGCCAAATAAAACATAAAAACAACAACAAAATTGCAAAATGCATCGACTTCAAGATGTTGTAGAAAATATACCTAGATATATTTTTGATTTCTAGTTTGCCGTCGGTTTTATTTTTGTTATTTTTTTTACAGTTTTGGGGAATTAACGTATTTTCATTGGAATGACACGAATGATATGCACAACGTATATGTCGGTCGTAGCGTTTTTAACAGTCCAATATCTAACGCTTCAACCCCATTATATTATTATAGACATTTAGGAATTTGAAACAACTATTAGCTATGAAATCCATAACCATATAAAGCAATTTTTTCTTTGAGCGAAGTACCCTATGACCTACGGTCAAATAGCACATGACTTTCAAATTAAGAGTCATGAGATCATTTTGTTTGCTCATACAACGGCTAACAAATGTAAAATAGAATATTTGTAAAGAATGAACAGGATGTAATACAATGCTTCTTAATGTAGGTATTTTAACAATGTCTAACAACTTTATATCAGAAGCTGTCATTATTTAGTGTTAATTCTAACACGACATTTAAAAATGCCTAATTTAAGAACTAGAATTTTGAGTTTTATTTAAATAATAGTAGTTATATATGTGCATGTCTTGTCGGGTCGCGAATATACTTGCCGGTCAAGGCCTATTTCCAGACAGCGCAGACAGTTGACAAATCTTACATAGCCTATAAGTAGACACATGTTGTTCACACTTATCGGGTGCCGGGCGCGACAAAAAATCGGTTGCTCTTATGGCTGAACATTTTACATGAAGCTGTTCAAATTTCCCTGACACCATTTTTTGTCGGTGCTGACAAGAAATGTTGGGTGTTTTGCCAGCTCTCTACGGCCGTAAAAAACTTATGTTGGATCTCGCCCGCCTATGAGTAAGTATGACGCTCTTCACATTTGTCGGATATCGGGCGCGGCAAAACTCTCTCCGCTCTCCCTTCTTCCGCCGGTCGCGCACACACATATCGCTGTTCCAGCTTCGATCGAATCCTATAACCGACAAGTTTGAATAGAGGCTCCGACATCGACAAGTGGGAACAAACCCTTAGAGAGTTATTGTTGGACACTATTAAGTGGTTTTGGAACTTTCTTGTTTCAATGACACTGATTCACCCACAGCAGAAGGTATTTTTATAGTTGTGTGGCAATATTGGTAAACCAGAACTTATATATCATTTTTTTGTATAAAGCAAGTGTTTAATCCATCAAAGTAGACAATGGGTAAAGATTGATTGCGTTAAAATGAGGTACAGTCAAATGACCGGCGCAATTTAATAGTTAATTAATTTATAGAAAATGGAATATATTGTTATTAAAAAACCACCGTTTCCTTTGCTTTGTGGTTTGATCCTTCACAGAATTGATCCTGACAGGCTACACTATGATTTAGTATAATAATACAGTATCTGATTATTTTTCAAATCGGCTGATTCTATTGCTGACAAGTGTAATATATTTTTCAAAAATCTAATGATACTACTTGAGTTTTCGTCAAAATTAGCCTAGAAACTGCTTTGAATGGTTTTTGCTATTTCATATAGATTAGGGTTTGGCTGTGAAAATCCACTTGAAAAATTCACCCGTATAACTTACACTACATAACAATAGCATAAAAAAAACATAAAAATATTGAAGTCAAGAAAAGTGCGTTGTTCAATTTTTTTATATATTAATATAATTATGTATTTGATATGATATAGTGAAATTTAAAAAAAAAAAAACTAAAATATTAAGGTTTGTACAGTACATATAATTGAAAGGTAAAGCACCGACTTTGGGTGTATAATAGGACATGTAGCCATTTAGGTAAGTAGTAAAAACATAACGATGTTCACTCTTAGTATATTAGGAATAAATGAATCCATTGTCACCTGTGATATTTAATATTTCAACGGTTTCCATTGCAATCGCGACATTTTCGAATAGGTGGAACAAAATGTTATGCTTCTCGATCGCAAAAGGTTAACACTTTAACCTTATGCCATAATGAGTTGAACGATTACAAAACCATATAAATGTAGTAATATATAATCCTAGCTAAATTGATGCGAATGTGTTGTTTGTTTTTGACGTTTTCAGGTTTTAACCATACAAAAGAACGTCAAAATGTTTTGCATACACATCGTCAGGGGTATAAAAAGGAAACTGAATTCAGAAAAAAAAATTACTCTAACTACTGCCGAAAAGATGGCGCTTCAATCGCGTTTTGTTGACGTCACAGTTGCAATTCGCTAAAAAATACATCGTCGTTACTACCGCGATGACTACGTAATTTTAATGTATTGTTCTTATGGTTCTTTTGTATTCTTTTCTTCGTAAGCGGTGGCTTCAACGTTTTATGCGCGTTGATTTTGGTAATGTCGGAGTGACTATGTAAAAAATGACAAGTGTAGGACAATCAGATATTAAATTATAATACTTCATAGCTTCGAGCGGTGAGGAATGTTTTCTGGTAATCTGAGGTCAACACAAAACAATAATTGTATTAAACTAACTACATTATAACTATATATTATTAATATATAGAAATTTACACAAAATATATATAAATTTAGTATGAATAAGAGTTAAGGGGTAATTGACGGGTAATAGCGTTCGGATCGTCCACAACACACATTGAAATTATGGGGTTAGTTTTCCTACTTTTTCTTCTCCACTTTGTATTACTTGTCGTAACTACTTGTAACTTTGTCGTGCGTGCAATTTAATAAATAACAACAAATAATAGATTGTTATACGAGAGGTGAAAGTGTTTTATTTAGGCATGAGGTTTGGTGCACGAGTGTGGTGGTAGGCGCCCGCTAGTAGTTTGAGTGCCTAACTAGACATTTCACCCGAGGGTAATACGCTTTTTATTTCGAATATGAAGAAAGTAAATAAAAAAAACTGATTACTTAAACAAACAACTACTTCTCTTATGAAATCAAACGTTTAATCTCCATGTCTATATTTAATGAACTCATTTAATACGTCACATACTCGTACGTATAAATAATCAAACGTCAAATATTTTTTTGTCTGTGTCATTCTACCAGCCAGTATTATTTTTTGCTATGATAATTTCGCTCTTTATGTAAATTAAATAATAATTTAGTGAAAAGCAATTTGTAAGTATAAAATGATGTTACAAAACTGTTGATATTTTTTTATTACAATTTATGACTCGATCTAACAGTGGCTGTAAAAAAGTTGGGATATGGTTTGCATAGTAATTTTTTTTTTTTACAGCTGGGAAAATTGTTTCCCAGGGACGAAAAGCGCTGTTTGCATCCCTGTGATAGGGCAACTCCAAGCGTACTTTCAGAATATGAAAAAAAATATACCTTCTTATGGAAACACATCTTTTTAAATATCGAGACACATAAATAAGCTTTTAAAAACAAATTATATTTCATTTCCAAGGTCACAGAGAACGAAGAAACGTAGAAATATAAAAAGACAAATATCTAATCAATATTGTATTTGCTTAATAAATAGCCTGTAAGTCGGTGAGACTTATGGTTCTAGACTAAACATAATTTCGTACATGTCCGTATGATTTCATATTAACTTTCCATATTATTCTGGTATCTTACAAGCTATATTTTTATAACATTTAAGCGGCTTACTCAAATATTTTATTCCTTTTATGTAAAATTATAAATATTTATAAATACGTTTACAAAATTTGCATAGTGCCGTTATTAAGTAATTTTGGACCAACAAAACCGGTATATTTTTTATCTTCAATGCCGTCACTTAAATTAATTTACTCTTACAAAACTATTTTTGCACTAATCTATTTGGAACTTCGAGAAACTGAATTCCTCTTGGGGCATGTTAATAATATCATATAGGGTGAGAAAATATTATAAATCTTCACGGTATGAGACATAATGTGGGTTTTTTTAATGGTATTTTATGTTTAAAAAAAATCACCAATTCATCTCTAAATTATTGACATAAAACAATTTTACTCCTTCGATTTAATTCAAAATAGGATTTAAAAAATCCCCATATTTATAAAAGAGACATATTTTGGTTTTAACGACTTTATTTTATGCACAATAAAATAATAATGCATCTGAAAAATGATGGTGTGTGTGGAGTCCCCGGTATCTATCGCCGGAAAAATCCTCAAGGATGTAGGCGTTGTTACAAGCCTTAAGATCTAGACAGCTCTTTTAAATCGCGTCTAATATATTTTACGTAATAGTTTCATTCTCGCAAACACGTTTACATTGCATCTTTGTTCTTTTAACGGTCGTATTTTTATCTAAATATGTTATATCATTTCATATTTAGTTTCAACTGTCTGAAAGAAAAGTTCTATGAAAGTCAAGGTCAGGGTATCTAAAGCGGTCGCTTTTGAAGAACGTACAGAATAATCGCCAGACAGGTGGTAGGACATTTACCAGGGGTGGATGGCAAACACCCCTGGTCCAAGGTAATATCGCCATATTAACCTTGAGTTGTGTTCCGGCATTAGGATCAGGTTCCAGTCTCCCTTAAGTAAGCAGTAGCGCATTTGTAGTACCTTTGGTGTTACAAAGGTCCAAAAGGTAACCGCTTTCCATCATGTGGGCTATCTGTCTGTCTACTGAACTCCTGCAATAAAAGAAACTACTAAATGAATTTGACACTTGCCTAGATATACCAGTAGGTGAAAGCCATAGCGTAAAATTCCATTTTATTTTGATACTTGTGGCATTCGTAACAGGAATCTGCGAAAGTATCTTCAAGTGTGTTAAAGTACAAAACGTCTTGATCCTAAAGAATGATTGAATGAATGGGTTACATATGATAAGTTTATAATACGCAGTGTAAAAACTTAAAATAACAGCGGCACATCACCTTGAACTGTCGCGTAATACGGCTTCCGTTTAGAGTCTAGACATATACTATGCTACAAATTACAGACAGGTAGTCCGCCTGTCTCCCTCGCCCGCGCATGAAACGTCAGTGTAGTCATGATGGGAAATTGTTTATTGGTCAACTTGTTATTTATAACTATAGTCTTCCCCATAAAAACTTAAGTAGGTTTGATATCTATATAAACTTTTAGTGAAAAATCAACTGATGATGTAACCCGCTTATAAATCCGATGGGGGCTTAAGAGATGTTAGCGGATATACAGACAGACAGACGCGGAAAGCGACTTTATTTTAACACTATGTAAAGAAAAAGATGTGATACTTCACTATGCTCATGTTTATTTTGGTCTGTATAAATATTAACAAGAATCTAGAAATCCTATTAGCGACAGAGATTGGCAACGGACAACGCGGCGTTTTGATGTCACTTGTTAGAATAATACTAGTAATAGTATTATTTTAACGATGCGTTTTGTTGGCGCCACCGTTTCATTTTACTAACTCCGATGTATTTGATATCGTCATAGCAACGAATTTGACAAGGCAATTTTAATGCGTTTACTCTCATGGTTAGTTCGGTCAGTGTTACGGGTATTTTGTATTAAAAATGAACTTTGGTAGTGTAATGTAGTGTGTAATCCAAAAGTAACTATTTTAGACTTGCAGCGGTGGCCTGCTCACTCTGAAAAAACCACACAGATTTTTAAACCTCATACATGCTCCGGTCTGCTGCGAAATCATATCTTTAGAGGTAGACGACCTCGCCAGTGGACTGTACTGTGTATGCCAGCTATTACTATAGCAGGTTGGTCCCTTTCGTATTGCTCGGGAGGAGTTTGAGCTCCCTAGAACGTTTCCTCTCAATTTCTGGAGTAAGAATACACACAATCCCGTCAAGACATATGGACGATGCTAATTTTAGGCTAGTTTATTCACCTTAGGCAAATTGGCTGGTGTGTGGGCTATTCTCTACAGGAATGACAACATTAAAAAATCTACCATTTTCTTTGTATTTTTACTTTTCTTAGAGATTTTAGGGTTTTTTTATTTTCTTTTAACAAAACTTATATCTATTACATTGATAATTTTTATTTTTACTATATATTTAAGTCATAATAAGTTTGATAAATGGAAATATTGAGGCCTCCTTAGAATTTTGACGCTCTAACAATTTCTTACGACATGCCAAATTCATTTGTGTTTGTCGAAAATTTACCAAACTAATTATAAAAAATATTATCCAAAATAACTCTTAAGAATGTTAATGTTTTCGACAATGATTGTGCAATAAGTATATAAAGGCAGTCACCGACTATACTACTATTTTTTAAGCAAATCTCTTTAAAAGGTTTTAAAACGATCAAATACATAATTGCAATATGTAAACACGTATGAAATGTAAACTGTTTATTTCAACACGAGTGAATTACAGCAATACTCAGCGCATTGACACCGCTGGCCATAGTCTATCACATTTTCATCTGGCTAATTTTATAACCACCAAAGTAACATTATCTGAAGAATCAAATTATACCTGATTTTATAACAAAATAGACAAGATTGGTCTAGTTGATTGTGATGCTTTGTTCTAAATGTATTTTTTTACATACATACATAACTTCACGCCAGGTCCCTTGCGGGGTAGGCACGAACAACAGTATTTAAAAAAACATGTATTTTTTTAAAATACGGTAAATATTTTGTTGAATAAGTGTTGTATGTGACAATTAACTGTTCTTGTTTCTTTTGCTTAACCACTACATACTCATCATTATAGTATATACAATTACAAAAACAGACCATACTTACAATATTTTCTGGGCAATACACTAGGTGGCCTTATCGCTCAAAGCGACCCTTCCAGGCAACCTAAATGAAAAAAAATTGAATCAGGCGATGTAAGTGGTGCAGGAAAATGGCAATAGATACTTAAATACTCAAACTAATTTAAGAAGTTAATATACCAATGTACACATATATACATAATAATAAAATAATAAATTTTGAAATACCTAAGTTATTATAACAAATGTGTTGTCAGCATCATTATATTGTGTTAATCAGACATAGCTATTTATGAACAAATAGTGTTTTCTTAACAAATTTCTACACGTTGTTAAGGATTTGGCCTCTCTGACAGTAAGAGGTAGCATATTCAAAAGTTTGACAGCATGCACTGTAACAGAACTATCATAATAGGATGAAGTGTGTGCTGGCGTCATAAGTATTCGTTACGTATCGTGGTGCAAATTGTGGGCGTGGATAGGCGTAGGCATTTAAAAAAATAAAATACTTATTAATATTGGTTTCTGACTTTCCCATTTCAATACGACATTCTAGGTGTACGCAGTAAGACATGGTCCACACACACGTAACATCATACATTAATAGATAAAACACTCTATTGTTCACCAAACCAATAAATTACAAAAATGCATATTTACAATAATTTCTTAAAAATCATAACCATTATCACTTACTATTTTTAATATTGCCACGTTAAAATATTACTATTTACTTATAATATTAAATTAGGTTCATCTTTATCATACGGATAAGTTTTGTAAAGAGCGCAAAAGTGTTACAATATTAATTAAGTTGCTTAGGTGTGTTTTAATATGAAGATTAAAGGTCATTCATAAATCTAGAAAATGTTATTATATTTATACGAAATTAATCATTATAAAGGGTTACTTGTTCGTTTCTAGAGAAAGTATTTATAATTGTTATACTTGAGCCATTATAAAAGGTTAATGTTACTTTCGAATACGTGCAACTATACGGAACATTGAAATTCTTAACAATTTATACTGTACTGAATTTTATTTTAAGATTTTTGTAACGCCCGATCTTAAACTCCTCTTGTTGTGTAAATTTAATTGAAGAGAAATACAAAGGCGCGTGCGAAATTATATTTTTAACAAAAAAATAATTATTTTGTTGACAACTTTTTACAAAAAATCTATTCAGTAGTAACAAACATACATACAATGTATGTTTGTTACTACTGAATAGATTTTTTGATGAAACTTCATAATAATTTAGCTTACACATCAGAATGACACAGGCAATAATTTATATAGTGTGAATTATCCACCACCACGCGAATGAGACCGCGGGGTGCAGTTAGCTTAGTCATAAAACAGTACCTACATCCATAAAAAAGGGTTGTTACGTTGTTTTTTTGTTGTTGTAATTCTGTTGATTTGACTATCATTATATCTACTTGTAGCAGTAACATGCATATAACTGTGCAGATTTTAATGCTTGCCGGCGAGTATGTTAATAAGTAGGTAAGTCTTTTTTATTTCGGTGAATTGAATCCTTTTCCGGACACCCCATTGCTCGGGGATTTAACAGTGGGACAGTATGGGACTCGCTGGCTTCTCTGCCGGCATACCCACTAAACGCCGGTGCTCCTCCCCTCGTTATATTACTATGCCAGGGCTATGGGTACTCGCTGTGGTCTACGCCGCAACCCTGACTGACATGGGCTCGCTCATGTCTGCGAACGAGCCTCTCCTTGGGCCGGGACACAAGGACAACTAAGCTACCACGATTTCGCTACGTCAGATGTGATCCATTGATTTTATAATATCTATTCGTAGGCCAAAGTCATAATAATTGCTTTTTATTATTTAAAGAAAAAGTTAAGTAATACTAAAAGACTATCTGGTACCGAACTTATCAGAGGAAATCGATCCGATTTTCTTAGTAAACGTAATAGCAATTAGCAATTTTCCGCGCTCTCTTTGCACTGATGACATGATTACAATGGCCAATCCACAACGCGTTTTGTTTAAATGCTAGGGCTACTGTAACTTTATTCATAATAAGATAGTTTTTAAAATTATTATTAAAATACAATTAATTAAAACTAAAGGTTCTTTTAGATAAGTGAAACATGCACTGCTTCTCTTTTTCGTTTTATCAGAGACCAGCCTAAAACGCTGGCTGCTGACCTTAGATCATCATACTTATTATATATGTAATATCGAACACAGTAATACTTATATGTGCAGGCTTCTTTAAGAAAATTAAAGAAGCCTACAAACTTACTCTAACTCAATATGAATAAGACTTTAAATCGTTCTTCTTCTTTGTTGGTGTTATGGCTCCAACACTTTCAGCGTTGCTATTTTCAATGTCTCAGTTACTGACAAAACTATTAATCTTTAACACTAACGCAAATGAAGCCCGAGTATTACAAATCATTTTAAAACTACTAGGCCTGGGGATTCACGTATAAACTACTGTCAGAAAATCCTTATATTTAAATCTGCGCTATTTTTACTAAAACGATAGATTACATTCATTTTTAAATAGTTTGGCACTTTGTGCCCCGGGAATCCCGCGACAGTTATAAGTCAAGCATGGACGAAGTCGCGTGCAAATCCTAGTTCGATTAAAATATTTAAATTAAAGATTCTTAATATATTGCAAAACACTACAGTCAGTGGTAAATATTAAAAGTTCTAGTTGTTACAAATAATATTATTACTCTAATTTTATTATGACAGCCTAGAAATATTGACCAATGATTTTAAAATGTTGCAACACTGATTTAGACTGGCTAAACGCATCTTTTTTAAAGCGGTGAAAAATAATGCTGTTAACGAATAGCCACATTAGTACGTACGATACCTATCTATCTATAACTTCATGCCAGGTTCCTTGCGGGGTAGGCACGAACAACAGGGCGCCATTCAGGCTTATTCTTACACACCTCACTTGCTTCTTTGACATTCATAGCTCTTGTCATGCACACTCGTCTGCTCTTAAGGCTCCTGACATCACCTTCTGCTAGTACACGATCAATTTGATCATAGTAGGTGTGTCGTGGCCTTCCGCGACTTCTACGTACGATACCAGTAACATTTAACGTCAATAACAATGTCGCATCCCAAATAACGCATTAAAGCCATCGCCATATCTTCTTATTTATTTATTGCTGAAGCACAGCAGACAGGCTGACGGCCCAACTGTGATGGGAAGTGGTTACTGTCGTCTATGGACGTTAGCAACACCAGACGTGCCAGACAGATGTGCTGGCGGCCCCGAGGGAAACTCGAACCTAGCTACTAATGCCGAAACGCAAAGTTGTTATCGCGGCGTAGAGTAGGGGCGGTAGCCATCCAGACGAGCAAATACCCTAGCACCTGGCTCTGGGTTGTTTTATCGCCTCGTACGGCCCGTCCAGCCTTAGGAATTACTATTCTTTTTCCGTTCCTGCACGGATATTTGCGTGAAACGGTCTATATCTGTAACGCCTGTGATGAAGCCGCACCTTTATTCTAATTAATCTGACAGCCTAGAAATATTGGCTAATCGTTTTAAAATGTTGCAACACTGATTTAGTTATACTAAGCATTTTGATTCGAGAGCTTTTGTGGCTAATTCTTTTGGCCGATGTGGCAACCTTGGTACGCTGTTGTCGACCAATACAAACCGGCTGTACAACTTTCGCGGCTCGTCCCAATAATACTAGTGAACTGTTACGTCAGTCACATCTGCTTGCTGTCACTTATTGCCCGTACGCAAAATAAAGGTAACAATACAACACCACGGCCGGTAATAGTTCGTTGACAGATTGACCTCGTAACATATCTTTTATTGTTTGTTTATTGTACTAAGTATTTCTGGTTGTTATTAATGCTATCGTATTTTGAATACTACTGTTATAAAATATTATTTTAGTAAAATTTTATTTTATTGCGAAACTGACAAACGGGCAGATGGCTCAAATAATTGAAAGTGCTTCCCTTCGCCTATAGATGTTTGCAACACCAAGGCTGGTGGAGCCAATGGGATAACGAGGATAGGATGGGAGTGAGATCAGACAGGAAGAATAGTATAGCGGGGATGGGATATGGGGCTCCAGCCCCACGCCCACGTGAGACGTAATTTATGAATGGCCTGGAGGCTCACGTGTTGACGAAGTGTGACAGTGTGTGACAGGGGTAGGAGAGGATCCCCTGCAGGGTTTTTTAAAATTATTATTCCTATTTATGTATAGCGTCGTTTACTTAAGTCAATAAATCTTTTTCGTTCTTTCTTCTTTCAGCATGGGTCTATCACGTTAAGTTTATTTAATTTTGTTCCATGGTATTTGTAAATTAACTAAATAAAAATCTTTATCTGATAGTACTCACCTTAGGTATACGTAGGTATCGTGAATTAGTTTACTTATTATTTAATTTTCAAAAGTTATATTGCGAAATTGTTTGTGCGAGTTATGTTGCATGAATATGTACTCTATTTATGTTTGTTACTACTGTAATAAGGTCAATCTATAATAGACAGTTTCTTTATATTACTAATAAATAACTACAACTAAATGTCGATCCGCTGGCCATGAACCTTAATAAAATATCTGAACACGGAAGAATTAATGTCCGTTTGTCACCAGTCGAAGCAAGGCAATTATTTATATAATGTAATAGATTACACAATGGGTATAATATTTACCTTTTAACCTTGGCATGAGGTTTGAGAGAATGTGTCCATGCACATTAGGGTTCTATAGTGAAATTAAACTGTTTTAGTTACTAGTTATTATTGAGTGGTGTTGCACTGTAAGTAAGTAATATGGGAGAATAATCAGAGATAAAATGGTATCCTTAATGCTAATTTTGGCGGTAAATATTTCTTCTAATAAAGAAGTCTGCTAGATCCCGGATTTTTTGAGGACCAGTTGGCCAATGGGTTGGATTTCCTGTAGATTTTACACGGAATCTCATTTCTTTTTCTTTTCGGCTTCTGTGGTTGAGTGGGCTAAGTCTTAGCAGGCCGAACTCACTGGAACCCAGAGGCTCCGGGTTCGATTCCTGGCATGGTAAATTTCGCAAGAGAACTTTCTGTTATTTACTATGGTCTGGGTGTCTGAGATCATCCCCAGAGTGGTGTGTTGTATATTACCCATAACACAAGGTTAACGTGCTTTGCTTGGGGTTATATAATGTGTGTTTGTCTGCCGATTATTACTATTTTATAGCGAACAAATTTAAATAAAGCAAAGATATATAAACGAGAATTATATATAATAACAAGATATGCCCGCGACTTTGGCGTTTTTTGTGGAATATGCTAATTTGCACCCGAACAAATGCAAACTGCTCGCGGTAAAATTCCTGTGGGATCCCTAGGATAAACGTAGAACAAAGTTTAAACCTAATCAGCTATCGGTTAGTGAAAACGGCATCGAAATCGGCCTATTAGTTTTTACATGAATCCGGATCAAACACAAGAAATCTAAAAAAAGAGACATCGCATTCTCCGTCGTTTATATAGGCTATTCCAGTTGTTTTCTTTAATTGATTTAAGGTACAGACACGGCATTTTTACAATTTTATAATAATATAGATATGAGTCTCTAATCATCGTCACTTGGGAACTTCCCTAAACGATGGCTGAATTAGTTAAATTAATTTATTTAAGTGTCGTAAGTCTTAAGAAACTAGTTCTAATTCAGCTAGCAAGATTTGACCCAAACAAACTAATTAACAAACATTGCAAGTTAATAAAGCCTGTCAAATGCGGATAATCATTGAGACTACGAAACCCGCTGCTTTTGGTCCGTTTCGCACTTGACTGGTTTTTGTATTGTTGACGTTTTGTTGAACCACGTAAACATTGAGCAACCGAAACGAAAATAGTTTGCTTACGATTAAACTTTATAGTCTTCGGTTGCGAAATTTAATAGCTCGCCAGCAATAAAACTAGAAGTGATGTTTGATTTTTCTGCGATAAATATATTTACTGTATTGTCCTGCCTTTGAAAAATAAAAATCTGGAATCCGATTGTTTTGTCGTCTACCGGAACCAAATGTTAATCTAAATTATTCTCGAACCCATTTACACACAAACAAAAAAATTCATCAAAATAAGTCCCACCGTTTAGGAGTAGTCGCAGTAGTGTACTACTGCGACTTCTAGAACTGAGTAAATCGCCGAATTTAAATGAAGTTTAGTATATTGGTATTATCGGTAGCGGAAATGAATATAGTATACTTTTATCAGGTATAATTTTAGTACTATATACTAGCTGCGCCCCGCGGTCTCTCCCGCGTGGTGAATGAAAATCGTCATAATTCCAAAATAAAATAATTTTTCTAAAATAAAAGTAGTTTAAGTTACTTCTTATTACATCAGCTACCTGCCAATAAAAGTCCCTCAAAATCGGTACAGCCATTTCAGAGATTAGCCGGGACAAACAGACAGATAGACAGACGGACAAAAAATGGAAAAAAAATGTCTTTTAGGTGTATGTACCGTGTATATATATATATTCATATGCATATATTAAAAAGCGGTTATTTCAATATTACAGACACTCCGATTTTATTTATATGTATAGATAATGTTTATCATTAAACAGGTATTCGGCTTTGGTTCTGTCGATTTTCAATCCAACGCCCTCTAGCGCTTGCTGCCGCGTGTCTAGTTTATTTTGAAGTGCCGTCTTCATCGACCAGATCGTTACCTCTTTAAACTATATTAATAAATAAAACTGAACTGTCTGCCTGTGATTTCGAAAGAAAAGCAAAAAATTAATAGAAAATTGTTATTTATACGGTGTCTAGTCATGTACAGCCATTTTTTATTTTGTTAGTGGGTAGATCTAAATGTTTGACTCGAATAAGCTCCAAATGCTCGACACATTGCAATGAAAATTCTTTTAAAATTGGAATTTAATCTTGAACTTCAATTGTGTTACTTTTTTATTCTTGTAGTGTTCAGAAGACATGAAGTTCAAGTCTTGCACGAAGTCAGTCGTGTGTTCACTTACTTTTCGAAATAATTGTTTTACTGTGAATACAGCAATGATCTATGTAACGAAGACTAGTTTCATGATCATGACCTTCCATTCTATTTTTTGATTGTGAATGAATTCGTTTTGGCATCGTTTTATTTTAAACAACGTTTACGAGCAGTTCAATATTTAAAAGCATGTTTATTAAAAACGACGTATAACGATGGCGATATTAGCACATCTTTTGGAAGTTTATGTATTGCAAAGAAATATTTTGAAGGCTAATAAATAACGTGCTTCAAGACACAAGCCAAATTAGAACTTTGTCATCGGGTATTTTTATTAATGGTTGTTTTACTTGAACTATAATCGAAAATTTAGTGCCTTACTTATAATAATCTCGTTAAGAAAGGATTAGCCATCTCTTAAATAAGAGACTGATAAGCCCCTAATCAATGCCTGTTTAAAATAAAACTTGCCATCTTGCCTCTTAGCAGTCATTTAATCTACCTCTCTATGTTGGTTATTTTTGACAGTTATTTATGATTTACTTTACTACCACCTCTTATCTTTAAGAGGAGTTTAATGGGTAAGATTTTCGTTAATCAGTTGCTGAGCAGTTTCTTAAAATTTAACAAACGATTATAAGTAAGGCCAATATACTTTAATAGGTTTAAATCGTTTATTTGTAAAATAACACAATACACTTTACTTCTAGAAAAAACAGTAATGTAGAAAAATAAAATTGTGTATGTAATCTAAGTTAGATAAATATCAGTTTTTTATTTACTTACTTCTTTATTCATATTGAGTTAAAGTAAGTTTGTAGGCTTTTTTAAGGTTCTTAAAGTATCCTACGTTATTTTTAAACATTAATTGATATATCCTAGGAAACAATGTTAAAGTTGATACTTATATCATTTTTCTTCTATTCTTTATAATTTTAAAGCCTTGGTTCAAAAGTTTTTAAGAATATTTTGGATTTAAAGGCAGTTTGTGGTCTAGAATGTATAAATGTGGAAATAATTTAGCTTTCAAGTTTGTTTGTTACTTCATCATAGCCTTGGACATGAGCAGGTTGTTATTAAGTTTTGTGTATATTTTCTACCTTCGATAGACATACTTCCAATTTATTGGTTAAGATTTTTATTCATAGAGCGAGTATATTTGCATGAAAACTTCTAGTATTACGTATTAAATCCTGGTCTGTTTCATGTCACAATATTGTCGTGGACTTAAAATATTTTGAAAATAAAGTTCCCATTTAAAAATAAATATTTAAGGATAAACTGAAACCAAATATACTTTAAAGAGAAATTCTTCATTATATTTCATACGGAAAAACCGATGGTAGAATTCGGATCTTTATCGTAGCACGACAGTCGCTCCATGAACATTTGGAGGACTAGATGTTGATGTCATATAAAAGGTTAATAAAAATATCCCGATTTTGAAACATTCTTCATTGGTACTCCGTTTCTATTGGACTTAGCGTGATGATATATAGCCAATAGCCTTCCTCGATAAATGAGCTATCTAACGCTGAAAGAATTTTTCAAATCAGACTAGTAGTTCCTGAGATTAGCGCGTTCAGTCAAACACACAGCCAAACAAACTCTTCAGCCTTATCGTATAAGATACTAAATAATTACGGCACCCTACCATTTAGATCAACCATTAATCGTTCAAATATGAGAGATACCAAATCTGATATGTTTGTTATCCGAAATTGGCTTTGTAGATATCAAATTGTCAAAGCACATTAATATCTCAAGTATGGCATCAATGCAAGTACAGGATCAATAACATAGTCGTGATTCATATTTTGAATGGTTAACATTTTTGTGCACTCGGCTTACGTCATTATTTTAGCATTGAAGTCTGGTGTCTAGAGCAGTTTTTTACAAACTGTGGGTTGGGGTCGCAGAGCCTTGCTCGGGGGGCCGCCGGTAAAAGGGATCCGTGCAGGAACGGGTAAAGAATACAATTTCCTGCGGCCGGGCGGCTTGTCCTAAGAGGCGACAAAACAACCCACAGCCAGGTGGTAGGGCATTTGCCCGACTGGATGGCTACCACCCCTGGTCTAAAGTATGTCGCCATAACAACCTTGCGTTGTGTTCAGGCATTAGTGACCAGGTTCAAGTCTCCCTTAAGAGAGCAGCAGCGCATTTGTAGCACCTTTGGTGTTACAAATGTCCATAGGCGATGGTAATCGCTTTCCATCAAGTGGGCCGTCTGCCTGTCTGCTGAACTCCTGCAATAAAAAAAGGGAAAGGGCAATTTAAATTTCTACCTCGTACTTAGGTACTTTCTAAGCTTAGCAGATTTTTGCAGAGCATAGGGTCCTAATATTGAATGTGAGTGACAAAATAGAGAAAAAACAAAAAGGAGTCTTTTTAATTTCTAACGTTTTGTCTGTCTTTGCCTCAGGGGGGTCGCCAAAATTTATCAGGATCAAAATTTATCAAATTAATACCAGGAAAATGGGTCGCGTATTAAAAAAGTTTGGAAAACACTGGTCTAGAATATCCCTTATTTGGGTTCTGTTACCATTTTGACATAAACGTCACCCTTATAAAATTGTTATGTCTGACTGTCCATCTGTTTTTGTATCTCATGATCATTTTTAAGAAAGTGTATATAAGGTTCTATATATCTAAATAAAGAAGAACAATAACAAGAAAGCAACATCCTAAGAAATGATGAATAATCACTGTCATGTTTGCAACATATATTCTGATCTTGTAAATAATTTTTTTTTGTAGAAACTTGACAGGTAGGTTACAGGTAGGATAAAGTATATATCGCTACAGAATGATGAATTCAAATACAAAATACAGGTTGGTCGTCATACTTATCAACTTTTCTTCTTTAAATAGTATAAAACATAGTCGCTTTCCGCATATGTTTGTCTGTATATCCGCTAATTCCTCCTAAATCACGCAACGGATTTTTAAGCGGTTTTCACCATCAGCTATCTATCATTTAGCTAAAGCTTTTATTTAGCTTTTTACTGAAGATTTCAATTAGTATAAATTAAGTTTTTATATAAGAAAAATAGATTTACTTCTTAGATATTGATTGACTCTGGTACTACAATACGAAGAATATTGCAGAGTATTATTGAAGGACATTATGCACAAAAAATTGTTATGAATAAAAAACACAATCTACAAAATTTTGTTGCCCACCATTTTCTGAAAGTCAATATAAGAACAAGATATTAGGATAGCAGGAATATATTACGTATATTTTACGTTGTCTAATCAGACAGTAGCATGACACCGGGTATTCCAGGCAACCTTGCCCCATGGCCGTTGACAATCGGCATCTCGTTATAGCCGCACGCCATGCGTGGGCGCACGATCTTTCTCTACTACACGCGATTTGCTCAAAACACTCGACCAACGCGCGTCAGCGGATCATTTTACAAATTTTCTTCACCTTTTTTCACACGTTATCACAGTTTATATTCAGTGACTAAACTTCATTGTGTTGTGATGCGATATTTCCAGTTCTGTTTGGTGTTAGTGTACAGGTAAATTCTTGTTGTTCACTTAATTATAGTTTTTTCATCTTTATGTAAGTGTGTTATAACAAGCTTAGTACATTTCAAATGTTGTAAGGTAATTTTTTGTTGTCTTGGCATAATTTTATATAAATTTTTCGCCTGCATAAAACTAGATGTTTCATGTTAAAAAGTTGTTGTGGCTTGCAATTTGGTTGTCATAGCAAAAAGTGATTATGTTTGACGTGTAGTGGATTGCAAAATATTAATTTAGTACCTACGTGTGTATGTACAATTTGCTAATATAATGTAATGCGAGCGTTACACTTCGTAGAATTTACCGCTTAGTTGTGAATAAATCTTAATATTCTGCATATTTTATCACGTTGTAGATGTTTTACTCGTATATACGGTCACTGTTTAAAACATCAACATAGTTTTAGCTTTATGACAATAGGCAGTGTTCCGAGGAACTTTTCAGAATAGTCCCTTCGTTTTCTTTTTAACACCTCCCGCTCGCTATCGGCTGGGTGTTCGTCCCCTCTTTCTTGAGTCGTTTCACTCTTGCACGCAACGGATATCTAGAACGCATCTCTTGCCCACCGTGTGCATCTGGAATGAGTTCCCAGCTGTGGTTTTCTCGCAGCGCTATGATATGAAAAGTTTAAAAAAAATCGCGTCGGTGACGATTTTGGTCTTGGAAAGAACCGGTCTGCTGTACCCAGCTATAAAAAAATCTAGACACCTCATGATTAAAGATGAAGACTATGCGAATTGATAAACAAAAAATAGGAAACAGAACTCGAGACTCTAATAATTTAACGCTACGATGCGTGATGATAACTACAAAATTAGAGGTCAGATTGCGTTCATAAAATTACATTCTCGTAAAGTGCATTCGTGATTTGTGAGTTGATAAGAAACGTGTGATATTAAATCACTCACCGTTTCATCGAACGTGAGGTCAGTTACAAAACGGTCAATGCTTTTATTATATTTAATAGAGTATATTTATTATAATAAATATAGCGTCCGTGACTTCGTCAGCGTGCAGCTAGATGTTATTAATTTTTATATATTTAAAGATAGGTAGTAATTTACATTATCTACTTTCGTTGCATTGTGTTATATCTAATAGGTGAATGTACTTATCTCATACATGTTTAATCCCTGATCTTGATTTCGATCCCGTTAGTGTTTAATTTCAAAGATCTCTGAAATAACTTTTTAAAGCTCAAGATCGAATGTTGAAATAGCAAATTTTATTTTTATATTGGAAACTACGCAATCAATCGTACAGGGATGTAGGACATACTAACAGCACGCAGGCGCCCCAACTTTTTATGGTCTTAGTCAGAGAAAGTATTGGTATATCTATAGACGGCTCTACACCCACTTCGTGCAAGGTAATCATCCTATTTTCTTTATAACTCCATTCCATATCCAGACTAATTATACTAAACTTTCATCTCTTTAAGTCTACAACTTCTAAAAATCTCCCAAGTTTAGTATCTCATTCCCAAAATATCGATGTTTATATTTCCAAATTAGAAAATACATTATTTACCTCGTTCTTTCCCCAAATCTATCAAAGAGTTCGAAGGTGTCTATATACATAATATCTGTCAAAATACATCGAGTCTAAAATTTCAAGCTGCGTATGTTTTTTATTGCTGCACAACAGCATACAGGCTGAGAGCCCACCTGATGGAAAGTGGTTATCACCGCATACGGACATTTGCACCACCAAAACTGTTACCAATGAGCACCCGGCCTAGAAGGGGGGTTTAATCCTGATTACTGATGCCGGAACGCAACTCAAGTTTGTTTTCGGCATACCTTTACCCAGACGAGCAAACGTCTTACCACCTGACTGTGGGTTGTTTTGTCGCTTCTATTGACAGGCCGCCCAGCCGGTCTGACTCTCCTTTGGTTTGGGTTAATGATTCGTGACTACTCAGATGACGACAGCCCGGAGGAGAGCGGGGCGTCGAGTTCCACCCCCGCGCAGTAGAAGACACCAGCGCCGAGTGACGTCCAGCGCCGTGAGCAAACGGCCGCAAGTGAACCCAGGGGAGGGTCCACCCGCATTAAAGGCTGTTGGATGAGGAAGCGGAACTCGGCTTCCTCATCCGAGTGTGCGGAAAAACTGACCCGCGCGCTCTATTCTTACATTAGTTGTATGACTTACCGTAGTATAAGTAAATAGTGTCATTTTAGACTTTACTACATTTGGGTGGTGAAATGCTCATCCCTGTTCAACTAATTATTATACGACGTCCACCTACTACTACTTACGCCACTGTTAATATGCAATAGCGCATTCATGTTGGTACTAGCTGTCATTTTCCACTGCAATTTATAATCGGTCGCTGTCTAAACGTACCTTAAACCTAGCCATGTGCATTCAAACTCGTCGACCTTGATTCTGAACTGGTTATGGACCGGTAACTTTATTATATCAACGTAATATAAAACTAGGTTTGCAGTCTTACCTAACAATTCAGATCCTTAAACGGTATGTCCATTTAGCTTTAACTGTTAGAGGCGTAGGATGCAAATCGATTACTTAAGTCAGTTAAAAGGATCATAACTTATCTGACTTTTAAGATATTCTTATTTTATTAATGTCTGAGTTTATTGGACGTTTATATTTAGTTTTTCTTTTTGGGTGTGGATTTTAACATCCTACTTCTTAGGATTTAGTAGTTATTTTGCAAAAGCGGAATTCTTATAAAATCATCATGTTCAGTAACTGAGTGATGTGATAAAAATACGTTTTAACGGTTTTAAGCAAGGTAATTTATTTGATTTTGGTTACTCCGACGTTTCGGCCACTTTTGTCTTCCGTGTATTTTTAATCTGTATACAACTGGCGAAAACTTAAGAAATTATTAACTGAGTGATAAAAAGTTTATTGGGGTATCTTTAAGTAACCCTTGGAAAACACAAAAATTTATGAAGAGACGTCGTGATGTCTGTTTATGACTTTTTTTTTATTTTAAATCAATAGATGAAAAGCAATTAGGTTTTAAAGTGGTGCAAACCGTGTGTCCTCCTCCTAACTTTTGATTTATGGAATATAAAATGAAAATACTTTGAGATATTAAAAATTTCTTCAACAAGATTTGCTAAATAGGTGGTTTTATGATTTCGCTAACATAGTGGACGGAACTCAACCGGTTCCTTCACTGGGTGGGTTTTAGTTATGTCCTTTAAAAAATTGCTAGAAAATATGATGCGAATATTTTTGCGTAAGTAGCTTAGAACGATAATAATGGTAATTTATTTCCGCAATAGTCTTGATAGCCTGCCGTAGTAGATAATTTAAAATTCCTTTTACCGATCATCTTCACTTTTGGAGAGCAGATAAATAGCTCTGTTTATGTACATGTATAATGGATATTACAGTTTAAAAACACAATAAAATCAAGCGGAAAATATGATGTTTGACACCTGTCAAGAAGCCTTCTCTGCGCGCGGACTGCCAAGAACTTACTCAGTCTATTTACTGAGTCATTGTCATTTCCAGTATTCTTCTCTCGTGCTTTCTGTCGACGTTATGGCCTGGCCACGACCACGGACTTGTGACAAACCACACGACGAGCGATCCGACTGCGACGATGGTTGGCGCCGAGCGCGATGTGTAGCGAATGCGTTAGAGCGGGGGCACACGATGCGTTGCGGCGGCGGTGCGGCACCGGAGCGGTGTCGCTGCGGCGCCGCACCGGCTTCGCAGCCACCAAGACCAGGCGGGGAGGGGTGAATGCGTTGCGACGTCGGAGCGGCAACTCTCAGTTGTTTATGCGTCACACGCACGGGCACATAGTAGTGCCAACAACAGACGTCTTTTACGATCCACGGCGCCGCTGCGACATGACAACGTTGCGGCGCCGCAACGCAACGCATCGTGTGCCCCCGCTCTCATACTTACTTTTATTGTTATCACTGTCGCGTCTTACTTAGCTGTTCAGCAGTCGCTCATAGCAACTTGGTCGTGGTCAGACCGTCAATATACGCAATCATATAACACAATGACATTCGGATCGATTAAATCTATTTCTATATCGAATAATGTGCATTAAACTAGTAATTTATTTCACAAGGTTATTATAAAATGGCACCTTAATTACTGTGTTATAAACATAATCAAGTTTCTGAAGGAAGTGCACTACATTGACCTTAGGGACAGCAAGGTCGCCGTTACTTCACATACAAAAATAAATTCATAACATTACACTTGCTGCAGTCAATTTTCTTCATTGACTATCTGTATGCAGGTCAATGTCTTTAATGTAATTAGCAATATGTGAATTAATTTTTCTATTATGCTATTGTGAGAATTAATGTTTTAATTATGTATGATGAAGCACTAAGACTATATTACTAGAACCCCTCGTACTTTTGACCAAAACGTAGCATTGCTTGCGTTTAATATGTATAGTGATGAGAAATTTAAAAAAATACTAATACTATATTACGCGACATAAAAATTAAATGTAAAATTACGAATATACTCATGTTTACGTTTAAATTTATTTTTTATATCACACATTTAGTGAGTCCTTAATTTTCTCCAATGTACAGACACGACATGTTAAGAAGTTTATAATATTATAGACTATACTACCAATAAAAGTGAGAAAAGTTGTAAACAAACCATAAAAAGATTTTTCATTTTGGTCGATTCGGCTATTTTGGGCGATTTGGTCATTTGGTTGATTTCGTCAATGTGGTCATTGTGGTCGATTTCGTCATTTTGGTCGACTTGTCAATTTCGTCATTTTGATCGTTGAGTCGATTTGATTTTGTTTAATTTTGTACATAGGTAGTTTATACCTGGAAATGGACTAGATACTTTTCACCCTGGGAGATGGGATAATTTGCGATATAAAATTAAGTGAAACTTCCACAAAAATGTAATACAAAGTAAGATGTATTATTGCTTGCCATTTAAACTAGAGGCACCTCCAGGGTTTTAGTATTTAATAATTAAAACACTATGCTCATACAGATAGAGTTGGAAATATTTTGAAATTTTTCGTTAATACTTCAAATTTCGTGATTCAAAGCTTAAATATATTTATTATAACGATACAATATATGAAATGTGGCGTCACGAAATTTAGAATCCCTTCCACTACTTGTCACACTTTGTTTCACTTGTGAATTCCTCACACACACAATTTTTTTTTATTAAGTTTCTCCTTGCGTTACGTTTTATTGTCTTCTTTATGTCATATAACAAATAAATGAGACATTATTGATGCCTCATTATTAATGACTCATGCTAAAATAAATATGATATAGAAGTACAAAAAACTAGAGAAATATGCAAATTGCAGAAATTTAATTACGAGTTTATAATAATTACGTTTCTTCTGAACTATTGTTATTACAAGTTTTCTTCTTTTTTCATATCAAGCCTTTACCGACATTTTATTGTAAGTGACATTTGCACCTAAGTATATTTTTTATTATAAAGGCATTTTAAATTATTATTTTGTTTTAAGAATTTCAATTTTAGATTGAATGAAACTGAATGAAAAACTGAAAGTTATAAAACGAAATAATAGAAAGGAAAACAATACACATGGCACTAGTTAGATAACATATATAGGTATAGTGTGTGCCTTATGTCTAATACATAAGGCACACACTGCACACGCACTTCCTCACTACACCAGCATGTAACAGATATATTTTACATCATTATAAGTTAAGTATTAAATTTAGAATAAATTTATATAATAAGTTATCTTTAAAGTACACCGCAAGACAAAAATACATTAATTAAATGTCATACACTACATAAAACAAAGTAACAATTAAGCGTGTACAACTTCTTAACTTCTTCTTACATTTAATTGTAAAAAAGGTTACGGAACTAGAGTCTGTAGAGTTGTTATAAAAAAAATAAACAAAATAATAGTGTAAAATGCCTTTGGTAATAAAAACTATACATAGGTATGAATGTAGCTTACTATAAAGTGGCGGTAGATGCTCATTGCCAGTCTGTTAGTATTTTGCTCTCCTACAGATAACTTTGTTGCGATTGTGAAGAACACTATTGTCATACATTTTATTGCCTTACCTAAGCATCTCTATTTCTTCAATAAAGTATTTTCTATCAAAACAAATAAAATGGTACTATTAATAACAACATACACATCATACAACCATAACGGTGCATAAATATTATTATGTGTTATCGACTATAGCAAATATTACATGTCATGTCGATAATGAATTTGTTTATATTACACATTGCTGATAAAAGGAAACTCCCAATAAATCATACATTAATTAGCCGCTGATAATCATAAAATTGTATATATATGTAATAAAAATAAAATAAATACAGCCTTTATTGCTGAAAACACTTATTAATTTATTTAATAGATTATAGATTGATTGGTATTTAATTATACCTGCTTGAGCTTGTCCTTCGACAAATGCCTTCTTAAAGCTATTTGAAGCCCATTTCTCCCCGTCTACAGGTTTGGACCACAATGTGCCTGCCGTTTGTTTCAAATCGTCTTCCCATCTCTTATATTGTTGTTCTCTAAACATTTTTCCATGTCTTGGGTCCAACATTATTTTTATTTTACTATCTGAGCGTCTTTCAAAAATTTTGACCTAAGTAATTTTGGGGTGTCCCACATTTATGTATATATCTCGGAGAAGGCATCGTTCTCGTGACATCTTCTTTAGTGGTTGCAGGTTTAGTAGGCGTTATCAGGGTAAAATGCGAGCATAAAACACAATGGCCTCGGTTTATACACTTTTCGTTTAGATTTAAACAAGATTTTGACATAGTTTAGACCGAGCAGCGGGGTCAGGGCACCGATCATACTTTAACCATTCCTTTTATCAACGATCCAACTCAATCCGTTACCATCACTCAAACGTGTCGCAAAAACTCCCCGTCTACCTTAAGTAAAAGTAGAGATGGCGCCTCGACCCCGCTCAAGGCATCTGCTTTGCTCTGATTGGTCGATTATTAAATTACAATATTCATAACTTTTATTAGATTAGGACGATCTTTAAGTTATAGAAATTATTATAGAGATTTAATAAATCAAATAAAATAAAATTAAGGATTTTAAAAGTAATTAAAATGTAAACAAATATTATGACGCGTTATACATCCAAATAACAATCAAACTGATTCATAGCTCCCTCCGACATTTATGTATATATATATATATATATATATATATATATATATATATATATATATATATATATATATTTGGCTTTAGTGAAGTAAGAAACAATAAAAACAAATACACTGAAACTTGTAATGTATGGCAAATTGCTTGTCCCAAGATATTACAGTACTTTTAACTCAACTGTTGCCAGTATTTTCAAAGAAATTTATACTTTCAGAATTTAAAGATATCGTTTTGCAATAGAGTACCTTCTTTGAACGTTTTGTATGTTGTGTTCATTCCTTCTTCTTCTTTTTACTATGAAATAGTATCGTATAAGCGGAAAGGCAAGAAAAATCATTTTCAAATCACAGCCAAGAAATTTGAGCATCGCTCATCTCTCGTTATATATCCGGTAGGTACATACATATACATATAATTAAATAGCTCTCAAACAATTTGTGGCAGAACATTTTTAGTGAAAGTAGTGTTTGGTTAGGTATTATTTATGTTTAATTTTTAACTGGAAAATGTTTAAGTAGCTCAAACGCAAACTCATTGATATATAATTAGCCTGCAACTTTCAGTTCTGACAGCGCTACTGGGTTTCTGTTTGATTTTTGAAATGTTTTTCTCCTAATGACCGATCCTAAAGAGTCTTTCCCTAATGGTGTTTGATGAGTTCGTATTTATTGACATTTTAGTGTCCGTTATTAATATTTATTGCGGAGGCCATCTTGATATTTCGCTTAATTGGATGGGGGTTACATTGACCTCATTGACAACAGTCATAAATCGCATAGCCGATAAGTAAACCGATGTTTAAACAAACAACGGTGATTAATCAGCTGCGTATTGTTTTTTACGTATAGCTTATACATAGAATATGAAATTAGCTTTATTTGTAATCTATAGCAATTAATAAAATTAAGGCCTATACCAAAATCGATGTCACATTTAAGCAAAAACTACATTTTGTCTATGTATTGGTTATTAGACAAATTGTTTCATATACCAGACAAACTATATAATATAATAATGTATAACTGTATAATCAGATCTATATTTTCTGTGTTCCAACGCGGATTAACATATTTCAATGAAGAGTTCAGGGACTATAAAAGAAATTATATTTTAAATGTCCACATGTTTTTTTCGGTATATGGCAGGGTTTAGTTTTAGAATATATTAATAAATATGAAAGTTGAAAAAGCGGATGTTTATTTTTGCACGGCTTTGTCTATAAACAGATTTTCACGAAAGAACCTGTATACACCGGAAATAAACAGGAGATTATTATATTCCAGAATTGCATTATAAAGCTTACTACAAAATACTACTTAAACATCTCTAAGGATGTTACGACATTGGTGATTGATATGATCGCATTACTCGTATTACATACTTTCATGCTTCGTAGTATTGGTTCCTTACCAATTTGTTCTACTTAATTTGTCGGATATTCGTTCATGTATTGCTGAGAATGTTTTATCATCAAATTAAGTATATTCATGTATCCTTACGAGTACATACTTAGTTTGAAAAATAGAAATATTTTAAATTATAATTAATATTTAATTCTAATATTATCTGTAACTAAGCTTTTTTACTTTCTGAATGTAGTAAAAACGCCACTATAGTACTAAAAACAATGTTTCTTTGTCAAATTATGACTTGCTTACACAAATTTTCATCCCCCATTTCAACCCTTCAAGATTGTTCGTTTAAAACATAATAAGGAAGTATATATTCTTCCACAGACTAGGAACGACCTCCTTGCTATATGTGTTTCTAAACGTCTAGGCCTTTAGCAGCAAAAAAGTAACAAACAAATAAGACTTTTGTATTTGTATATCGGTATATGAATGACTATGGATTAAACATAAGTCATGGTAAATAAGTGTAATTATCAGATTAATACGTTGTATTTATACTTCCTTCCTTAATTTAATTAGCAGATATTGTATCATCGTTAATATATTAAAAGACTAGCTTCTGCCCGCGATTTCGTCTGCGTGGTCGTTCGTTAACTATCCCACGGGAACTCTTTAATTTTTCGGGACCAAAAGTATCCTATATGTTGACCAGGGATATAAGCTACCACCATACAAAATTTCATTTAAATCGGTCCAGTCGTTTTGGAGATTAGCCGGTACAAACAGACTGACAAACAGACAAACCGACAGAGAAACAAAAAAATCGAAGTTCTATTTCATTTCTTACATTTCCTTGACTCGGTTTTTAGCATTTTTTCCCATTGTCCAGAAATTAGACCACTACTGATTACCTAGATTGTCCGAAATCGATTAGCCACCAAAAGGTTCTCAGGGACAATATCAGCCATTATTCACAATACACTTTTCACCTGCATAATACCTGGGACGCTGTAGGCTCTGACTCCCTAAGTGGCTGCCCAATTTTGTGGGTAGATCTAAGTCAGCTGGAACCGTGTTGCTAATGTCTATATTTCAGCGATCTCGGCACTTATGACGAAAAGAACGCCGGAATGTTTTATTAATTATACTACCCGCTAGGGTGGAGAGCATTTTTCAGGGTGAACTATACATTTCACCTTGAAACATGTGGCTAACCAAAAGACTGTCGTCGTTTGATATTCTTTCGAGTGTGATGGTTAGAAAGAAGAATTTATGATTTGCAATAGGGTCATTCTTTAAACACTAAACACTTACTAATGCAAATATGGCCGTGCGCCAGCGCACTTTCATCGATTTCAGTTTGAAATCTTATCTAATATACAAGCGACATTCTCGAATATGTATCTATGAAAGTGAGTGGCAAATTCCCAACAGTTGTTGTGTTATCGATAGAATATTTCCGCAACTCCACATGCAAATAAAGTATATCTATTTTATACCTACATTCTATTTATGAGTGAAATATATTGTGTGCATCTAAGCTCATCATAATATACCAAAGGCCAAGGTTGCTATATCACAATGATAGGGAGTGAAGCTCTGCCTTTTGGAAGTTGTCACGGTTTTTTATTTTGTGATATTTATAGCTAATATTATTTTTCTTTGTTTACAGAAATCTGACGACAGCAATATTTTTTTGTTGTAGGTAAGTTCCCAAAACCAAACAATTAACTTATGTTCTTTTTAGAGTTTCGTAGTTATTTTAGCAAATATGAAGACCTTATAATATTAAATGTCCCTCCGTTGGTGTGTCTGTGCCCATGTTCATATGTCAATGTCATTTTTCTCGAAAACTACTCGATCATAGATGTTTATTGGAAGATGTATTTTATATACTTGTACAAAAATATAAAATCGGAATAAAACTATTTTAGTGATGGTCTTCACTCATCTTTCATGCGGCTAAGGTTGAGTAGCATACGTATATTTGTAGTGTAATGTTATAATTCTAGAAAACTCATAATCGTCTTACTGATTTTTATTTATAGAGATGTAGTTTCTAGATATGAGATCGAAACTTACACTCGCTAAAATCCGTTGAAAGTATGACACTCCATCCTTCCTTTGTGCGTCTTTCACAGGTCATTACATAAAAGGCCCTCAAAAAGGGTAAAATATTTATAGGCTCTAAGAGATAGGCAAAGCAACGGTTCCCTCACGCCTGTTTGCCATTGGGTTAAGCAGAGACGATGGATTTCTATTTGCAACGTCTCTGACAAATACCTTTCACTTCATACTTTAATTAATATATTCATATATGTACGTTTGTTCAACGTGCTATTTATCTTACCTTTCGTAATTAACACTAACCACTTACTATCATAAACGTAAAAAGCATTATTCCACTTTTTTATTGCGAGAGTTCAGCAGACAGGCAGACGGCACTTGATGGAAAGCGGTTACCATCGCCAATGAACATTTGCAACACCAAAGGTCTACAAATGCGCTGCTGCACTCTTAAGAGAGACTGGAACTTGGTCACTAATGCCGGACAACAACACAACTCAAGGTTGTTATGGCGACATAGATCAGGGATGGTAGCCATCCAGTCGGGCATATGCCCTACCACCTGGCTGCGGGTAGTTTTATTGCCTCTTACGACAGCCCGTCCGGCCGCAGGAAATTTTATTCTTTCTCCGTACCTGCACGGATAAAATACTATAATCATTTATCCACTAATCACGTCACGACGTACGGAGTTGCGCACGAAATCATCATACATTTGGATATAAATGTTGATTCTAATGACGTATGAGAATCTAGTGCACAGTGTGCATCAAACTGGTACATTACTTACGTGACAGTTTATAATGAGGTCGATAACAGCACAATCATGAGGGACAATAACGTGCCGGTTACTCCCACCGTATAGACTAGCGGTACTTATATGTGCTAATTGTAATGAAACAATAATTAGGTCCATTTATCTATTATATTATACAACAATATAATCGGTATACAATAAACATGCAAACTTGATAAACGAATCAACAACGCCACCATAAGTATAAAGTATCTTGCTAGGAAATAATTCGAAATATTGTAAATTTATTGGTTCGAATACTGGGCCTTAAAGCATCCACTTAGTTCTCTTGGTTAATGTGAGTATATTGTTGTTACTTACCAAGTGCTGGCGGTGAAGGAAAAGCTGAGGAAATCTGTTCATCGGGATAAGTAAATAGTTTGTGAAGGTTATATCATCAATCTCCCTAAAATGAGAAGAGCCGAGCCCAACGGTATGTTACTTAAAGTCTTATGCTATTATCATACTATGGAATAGTATAATTCGTTTAGATTTGAATAATAGTTTTGTTCTAGCGTTGTTTTTATGACTGTTATGTAGAAATAAATCCACAGTTATCAATGCTAAGGTAATGCCGTTACTCTTTACGATCCATGCGAGCGTTTCGGCTGAAATTTGGTGCATACCTAAATGTATTATTAGTACTGAGAATAAATATGGGATACTTTTCATTGGGGAAAACAGTATGGTTTATTGTCAATGTAACCTTTGTAATTATTGACGCGCGGAGACGCCGCTGGTAATACTTCAATTTCCTATAAAACTAAAACTTGTTAACAGTTCTTATAATACGACGCAAGTATAATAAATCATAATAGAAAAATGATGGCTTTGTCGGTATTAAAAATGGCACCAATATGTTTTCTATTCATTATCCTGGAAAGCTGGTAATTACACGCACCAGTGAGTTTTTGATTTAGATCAGTCATGACTTTCTGTGGTGTTTATTTCATAGTTATTAAACTAACAATCATTCTGTAGGTGCTGTTTTATTTGTTAGATGTGATTTGCAGAGCGGTATTTAGAATACTTTCTAATCACCGACCTGGAGACATGCATAGCCTATAAACATCGTGACACGGAACTCGCTTCTTCCTATTCCAGGGGAACAGTCGATATGTTTCTCTAGGCTCGTTCAGGGCTGCTTGGTAATTTATCTCCCAGTCGCACTGTTTTATTATGGGCTGTATGTAAAATAAAAATATATCACTAATATTGTATTATCCTTATATACTAATATTATAAATGCGAATGTTAATTTGTTTATTTTTTTCTGATGCTTTCACGCCTTAACTATGCAACAGATCGTCATGAAATTTTGCATAAACGTTGTCAGGGGTATAGACAAGGATATACTTAGGACACCTTTCATCGAGAAAAAAGTACCACTTCCGACAGGTATACAAATATAGCCGAAAAGATAGCGATTCGACCACGGCACTACCGTCGCAGTTCACTAACATATACATCGTCATGGCAACAATAATGACAACGCAATTTTAATGTGTTGCTCTCGGGGTTAGTTCTACCGCACGCACAGTATTTTGAATTAAAAATTAAGTTTAAAATTGTTTAATTAAGTTTAAAAAAGGAGGGCTCATGTGGGACTGGGAACCTCTACTCCAGGGATTCCCAAACTATTTTGGATAAGAGAACCCTTTTCTAAAATGTTCTCATATTTTACAGCCGCATAGCGAAATTACTGTCAAATCTTTACAGTATGTTAAGTAAGTAAACTTGATATAATTTTCTCATCAAACTTAAACAAAACAAATATAAATAAAATTCAGTAAATGCCAAGTGTACTTAGTAATTATTGATATAAATAACGTATAAATACTTAAGTAGGTAATTATGTTGTGTGCCCACTTCTGGGCAATGGTAAAATGCCGAATTTTGCCACTTATTAAGTTTCCTGTGAAATATAATGAAGAATTCATTTTTTTTATTTTTTATAAACAACATATTTCATTTTTTACCTCATTTTACGAAAAAAAATCTCAACGATCCAGGGGGGATTGCTGTTATGAGATAACAATAAGATTGCGATACAAATGATATTACAAGAAAGTTTATTTAAAATTCATTGCCAATTTGCGTGTTCATTATAACATAAAGACTTTATCTTACAACAATAAAATAACGTAATTATTGAACTGTGGATGTCGGTAGTATTAAAACGGTTTCTAGCCGATTCATAATTTCTTTGTTTTCACTTTCAAACTCTCGTAATGGTAAAGTAATCGGTTGCATGACTAACTTTTATTTAGGTTGCTGGAATTATATTTTAAATTGTTTAACTCTGTGATACTGTTTTCGAATGTGTTATTTATTTTAATTCAATCTAGAAGGAGAAGGTTTCATTTGTGCTTTTAGGCATCCGTATCCAAAATGGGATAACCCTCTTATAATTTCAACATACGAGTATTTGTCCATTCGTCGATCTCTGGAAAGTCAAAAAATTGTAAAGATCTTCTTTATAGAATATAATAATTTACTTTTATAACTTTTAATTAAATTCATATCTAAAGAGGATTTAAAAAAAAAATTCTATGTATGTTTCCTTTTCACGTGTCATATATATTGCAAAAATGCTCATGTTGTAGAATAAGTTAGTCAACAAATTCAAGTCAACTGAGACACTTTTTTATCATCTTACAAAGGGAAAACCTTTTAGATTTTGTATGAGCATAATGAGTACGACCTAATCGATTCAAATAGCATATTAAATAAATTATTATTGTTTAAAGAGTTGTTAAATTATTTTTGTCGTGATAATTATCAAAGTAAGATAATAGTATGGTACCGAAGCGGTCTCTCTTTGATATGAAAATAATGTTTAAATTCATTGTAAAATGTGTTATCTATCCAATTATAAAAACTAGGACAATTTTCACAGAACACACAAGAAAAATTTATCAAGGCAAAGTCATGATATAAAGCGTTTACAGTAAATATTGCACCTACCGATTAGTAAAAGTATTTAGCAGACAGAAAGAAATTTATTAATTATGTGACGTAGACGTAACTATGAACTCCTTACCAAATCTACGTACGGCAAAGAAAACAAAGACAAATAGATACGTAAACATTCCAAATTCCAATGCGTTGGTAATATACCGCGAATTGACGTAAGTGGAATAAAATATGGAATTTACAAATATATATCGCGTGCCTGCTTACGCACAGTTCCGTTTCTGAAGGGTAACGAGCGTGAGAATTACACTTCTAATTGCTTGCTGAACATTAAAACCATTATTTGCGATATGATCTAGATAGACGGATTGTTTTAATCTTTTAGTTTTGTCCATAAGAAAATTTAAAATGTACAAATGTGAAATCGATCTCGGTGTATCATATATATATATATATTTACATAATACATTTCATCCGCTTATTATAAATAATAATGTTTTATCATAAATAGACCAAAACCGTCTTGGTATGGGATGAAAGTCATTCGACAAAATAAAAATGTTAACCTAAAAGATGAATGGATACAGATACAAAGGTAGATCAAAAAAGTGATGGATGCATTGTGTCAAGGATGACGTGATGATTTGTGGTGTAACAAAGGACGTATGCCAGAATAAAAGAGATGGAAGAAAAAGACATAGTGTACCAACCTTAAATGATTAAGAGAAGGTACAAGGAAAGAGAGAAAATGAACTCATTGTGAAAACTATACGGTGAAAAGGTTTTCTACTTACTCTGATCTATATAGTACATACATTATTTATTGCAGCACAAACGATTGTTGTCTCTAATTTTTATATTTTCATAGTCATTTTGGTAAAAACGGAATCCTTATGAATCTTTCTATGTCACAGTCACTACTCTACCACCACTACTACACTCCAAACAATTATTTTCTCGAAATTTTTTTAATTGCCAAATGGCTGTGAAGCTAGTTAAAAACTGTCAAACTAACAATTGCCACAACATTTATAATAAATAATATTATAAAACTGTAGCTGTCGAATTTCTGAAAAAATGCTAAATACCGAATCAGGGGGATGTAAGAAGTGAAATAGAACTAATTTAGATTTTTTCAAATTTTTATTTCTGTTTTGTCTGTTTGTACAGGCTAATCTTCTAAACGATTTAAAGGAAAATTTGTGTGGTAGTAGCTTATCATCCTGGTATATAGGATACTTTTGATCCCGAAAAATTAAAGACTTCCCGTAGGTTACTGAAAAAATCTTACCACGCGGACGAAGTCAGGGACAGAAGCTAGTTGTTAATATTTCTCATTGCTCAGAAATAGAAATATATTACTAGGTAGGTAAATTACGAATAAGCCCGTCTAATAGAGTAAATTGTTATTGATCTAATAAGTTAACAGGGCGCAGCTAATTGGTATTGTTAACGATATCATCTTCTGTTTACTGATGTCATACCGGAAAATTATCTCGACAGGCGAAAACACCTGTTGTCGCTATCTTGTATCATATTACTTACTTTATATAAATATAATCAATTTATAAGTTAGTATTGTAGGTATGTATGAGTTTGTGTTTTGGTTTATTTTCACAAGTGTTATGTTCATAACGTTTAACAATGGATAAGTGGATATTAGTTGTTCTCTAAAAATATTTTACGTGTGTTCTGATTATTGCGTTTCAGTTGGATGATATAAAAATAAACTTTTTATTAATTTATTTTATTGCATGAGTTCAGCAGCCAGGCAGGCGGTCCACCTTATGGTAAGCGGTTACCATCGCCTATGGACATTTGTAACATAGAAGGTGCTAACGTCAACCGATTAGTGTGTTTGTATATGTTTCATTTCGATATCTCGCAGGGTTCAAAAGATAAGGCCAAGTCCTAGGGGAACGAAAAGGTGTACTAGCTAGTATGAAAATATAGTTTTAAGCTTATGTTCTAGGCGCTTCCCATTTATATGAGAACAGTACTGGTAGAAGTCGTCAGTACTTGTAGTAGTCGTCCTCAGTCAACTGTTGTCTACTGCTGGACGTAGGCCTCCCCAAGTTTGCGCCACCTATCCCGGTCCTCCGCTGTTCTCATCAATCCCTACCAGCGACCTTGCGCAGATTGTATTGTAGTAGTATTATACATTAATTTGGCGAGAGGGATATCCTGGATGAAAATTATGAGTACATTTTTTGAATAGCAAACAACTCCTTCACAGTAACAAATTGTTTACAAAAAAAAGGAGTCCACTACACTTGTTGAACATCAACATTTCATGCTTGCTTTGATTTGGTATTTTTCTTTGGTACATAACTAGAGCATTCACCTACATTTGATCGTTATTCAGATTGACGGCCCGTAGGGATACAGGGATAATCCGCTCGAGGGCAGACCACCTCGGAGGAAATTGCGGTTGAGCGTGTGATATTCACCTCGTCGGGGTAGTTACTACCCCTGCAGAATTATTAAAATCCCTGGCCTTTCCACTGGGCGTCCCATGTCCGAGGTGTTGGTTCGTACGCGCATGCGCTTTCAGCCTGGCTGGAAGTGAAATGTGTGCAGAATGCGAAGCTAAAAAAACCTGGATGAACCGTACACACGAAGCCGCTGAAGATAAAAAAAGCTGGTTGTTTCAATGCGATAATATATTTTTGTTGCCTTAAGTTGCTGTGTAATTTTGACATACTTAGAAACATTAAATATATATTATTATATATACTCACTCAAACTCCTCATTGACAAAACACGTCCGCTTGGTACCAAATAAATATACACGGGAATCATTTTAATTCGCCTTTAGCTTTATTCACATAAATCACAGAGCGGCTGCGATTTAGTTGTTTTAGCAAAACGCACTGCACTTGCAAAAAGTTATTGCAGAATACGTCTGTCTTTGAGCATCGCATTGGTCGGAGAGGACTGATTGATGTAGGAACATAACTCGAAAGTTTTTGTTTTGTTATCTAGTATCTTCTTTACATAGTATAAAACAAAGTTGATTTCCACGTCTGCTTGTCTATATATCCCTTAACTTCTAAACCAAGTAACGGATATTTAAGCAGATTTCACCACCATTTACATTATTTTTTCTTTAAGGTTTTTTATAAACATATCTAAAAAAACCTAACTAAGTAAATTTTATGTATGTTCATAAAAAAAACAAAGATTCTTCTTAGAGTTTGACACGAGACGTAGCCCCGATAAAAAGTCTAGTAAAGAATTATTATATTAATACGTGAAGGAAAAAATGTTGTACCCCTTTTTACGAAAATTGCGTGAGCGGAGGAGTATGAAATTTTGCACACTTATAGTTTTTATAGAGAAGAAGTGCAGAATCCCATTTTTTTTTTAAATTGCATAAAAAACACATTAAATCAATAAAAAAAACATTACCATGTATTTGACACGCACACGCATATATACTCTTTTGTTTATTGTTATAGTCAAATCAGCAGTGTAGCCTTAGCAAAATCTGTGATTATAGAATAGTCTTTAACAATGGAACCTTAATAAAGTACAAATTTATAATTTAAATTAATTATGGTCGAATTTCGACCACTGTGCGACCACTAGTAGATATAAAATAACAAAATAAAATCTTATAATTCTTATTGTGTCTGATATGCGTAGTATTATTTTTGTTATTTAATTACTTATGTATATTATGTTATCTAGCGTGAAGTGTGTATGAAAATGTTATCGGTCAAATTCCAAAGAACATGTCACGGAATTTTATAATACATGTATATGTTAAGCCGTGACAAAAACTAATTCGTTGAAAAGTGTACTTAACTATTTTTCAATGTTATTCGTATAATTCAGAAATTAGTTACGGCATTATAATTTTGTTCAGATTTCAAAGGCTATTTTGTTACGAGGCTGGTTGCTGTTATACATTTCATTTAAATATAGTCCAGTCCATGGGTACAATTACGCATGGGTGCCGATACTAAAAAGGCTTTTTGTAGCATCACTAAAACAATAATAACCAAATTTGACATTCATATACGTATACATATGTTGCTGAACATTACAAGTAGTTTTGATTTAAAACAAACCGACGATATTTTCCTTAAGGTAGGCCTCATCTGGGATACTGTTACAGTTTATTAACTGTCGTCAGATGCATCTTATTTATAGCATTAAAAATAACACCGTTAACGAATAGCAACATCAATGTATATACTCGTACATACATACATTAACTGTCAATATTTAACCCATCGCTTCACCTACGTAAAACGGCCTATAACTATAACATTACCCCAAATGAAGCAGTAAGGTATAAAACTAGAACCATCGCACCGCTCGCAATCGGTTGGGAGTTCACCCCCACTTCCTTGAGCCGCTTCGCTCATGTACGCAACGGTTCTGTAGAACGTCTCTCTTGCGTACCGTGGGGATCTGGAATGAGCTCCCAGCCGGTTTTCCCACACCGCTACGATATGGAGTTTTTCAAAAAGAGTGTCATAAAATTTCTTCGAGGCCGGCAGCGCGTTGGTGACATCTCTGATGGTGCAAACGTCCCTAGGCGACGGTAACCGCTTTCCACCAGGTGGACCGTCAGCCTGTTTGCTGCACTCCAGCTATAAAAAAAAACTTCAACATCTTTTTCTTATTGTTTAATGATTTTTTTATACAGTCAAATCGAATGTTATATCTTCATAAATAGTTACAATACATGTTATACATTAAAAATTAATTAACGTTGTCAGTAAATCTGTTTACAGAAAGATGTGAATTAAAATACTACTTTATTTTTATATTGAATCTCATGTTAAACTGTTTATCTTGTCTTACTTTTATGATACCTACATCTGCTGAAACGTTTTGGCTTGAAGCCATAGTACGATTTTATCCCTCTTTTTCAGTATGTAACAAAATGAAACAAATGCACAAAATCAAGGCATTGTTCTAAATAATTACATTATGCGTATGTTAACAATAGGTAAATTACACTGATATAAATAAGCACGATTATCTATATTATATTGTTGACATGCACGAAAACTTTGTAAAAAGTCTAACTTGTTTATTCGTTTTTAATGGTCTCTATTTTCGTATATTTGTATATTTATTCTTTTGATGTAAATATGTGTATCTGCGAGTCGATTGATGTCAGACTTCTTACAGTAGTTAATAAATAATGGAATGGGCAAATGTAGAAACGACCATAAATTAGCAAACGAATTTAATTAGTTAAGTGAGTTGGAAGATATAGACTAAGGCTGGTGTGCATCGACTTTTAACCGATGGTTAAAATAAAATAATCGCCAGAAATGTATAGAAAAACAGAGATTATTTTATTTTAACCATCGGTTAAAAATCGGTGCACACCGGCCTTAGACTTATTTGCTAATAGTGTAACATTGTTTAGCTCAAAGTTGGTCAAAATCTATTCCAACTCGGATATATCAGTTTAAGTACCTTATATCTATACACATTTTTATTATTGTTTCTTTGTATAATTTTCATTTTGTTTCTCTTTTTATTTTTACTGTTATCTGTGGAGGCTTATTAAAAGCTTCTCTAAATCTATCATATTTGTATTTATTATTAATGACAGCTGTTAGCCCGCCAAATAAAATAAAATGAAACATTTTTTTATTGTTACTAAACACCACTATTATTTTCTTAAGACATCAAAAATATCATCGTTAAACGCAATCAGAGTGTATAATCCGTTATTTTTTAAAATTTAAAAATGTTAATGTTAGTGTGCAGAAATTGCGTAAATCCTTATAGAATCAACATTGTAAACCAAAAATTAGTGCTAGTACAATAAATATTTGACACATACATTTTAGTAATGTGTCAAATCGCTTTATTAGGCTGTGCTAATAAAATAACCTGCGATGGAGTTCAGCGCTATTGTCCATAACCTGAACACAGTTTAAATATTATTACAGCAACTTCTCGCCTGTAATGTTTCCATTGTCGGGATTTTCACTATAAGGCAACAATGATTTGTATATTTTTTATATTAGTTAAAAAATAAGTCTCCATAACTCCATAATAAATCGCATTAGCGGCCAGGTTCCAGTTTCCCTTTAGATAGCGGCAACACATTGATAGTATCTTTGGTGTCGCATGACCAAAGGCCATGGTAAACGCTTTCTACCAGGTGGGTTGTCGCTCTGTCTGCTGAACCTATGCAATAACAAATATATATTCAAATAAGATTGTCCCCTAATGTTCACACACAGGTAATTTGGGGACAACTGGCCTACATATCATCCCAGCACCGCGTTACCGGGTCTATCTTACCTTGCAACAGATTCAACCACTTTAAAAGGTCTGATACTATGAATTACCTAAATAATGTGACATAAATTTGACAAAGCCCAAACGTAACTTATTAACACGTCAACAAAAGTGTTAAAAGAAACTAGTTTTATGTTAGAATTATAAATTCGTTTTCTGTTGACTCTGACAGTTGTTTCTCAATGCTTGTTACATTCTACTTCTTAATAGATCGTCGTCATATTAGTGTCCATCTAAATACGTTTCTTATTATTATAAAGCTTTGACTTTCAATTTGTGTCATGAACATGCTCTCACTGGCATTATGCGAAATTGAATTTGTGTCTTTTTTTAAAAATTATTTTCATACTTACATAAGACTCGAGTTACAATATAAATATGTTCTATTTTAGTGAATATAACATTTTCCACAAAATACTAAGGTGATGTTGACACGTCTTTATAAAATAAAGTAAGTAACAATTTCGTAGAATTATTTTTGAATCAAATACCGCAGACTATACCCTAGCTGGGTATATAAGCTAAGTAAGCTGGTTTAATGTTGTGAAGGATAATGGGTATCAATTATCTCACAAACAGTGAAGGCGAAGAGGACATGATGATGAGAAAACGAAAGCAAGAAAGCCGATCCCGGGTTTTTTGCTTTCGTTTGATATTCAAACGCTAGAAGGATGATACTGATAGCTCAAAAGCTTACGCGAGAACATAACTATGATAAAAGTATATTGTCTGGCCGGGTTGGGACAATTTTCACCCGGGGACATGAATAGTTTTTAATTTCAAAGCTCGCGCGAGTGAAGCGGGAAAGTAAGTTGTTGTTAATTCCTACGTATAAGGTCTCTATGAACAAATTTGATTCGACCCGCATCCGCCCGCGTGGGCTAACAAATAGGCCAACATTGATTGCAGTCACGGTAGACACACTATCACTTTTGTTTTATCACTGTTTACCAAATACGTCTGACTTGCTGCATAGTGCATACATATTTAGCAAGCATAGCTTTTGCGAATGCGTTACAAAATTAGCGTTTGCATGAAACGTCCTAGATGCAGTCATGTTCAGCTTTTGGATGAATGTCATAATGGCTCAGTAGCAAGGCACCAGAGTCTGTTTTCAATAAGTATCATTATATTAACACGTGAAGCAAAAACTTTTTACAAAAATTGCGCGGACGGAGGAGTATGGAATTTCGGACACTTATAGTTTATATAGAGAAGGAGTGCAGAATGATATTTTTTTAAATTATACATAAAAAATACATTATAAAATAAACATTACACACACACGCACATATATAATCTTTTGTTTATTGTTAAAGACAAATTAACAGTAGTAAATTTGTGTTTATAGAAGTGTATAAGTCATTGACACAGTACCTTGATTAATAATGTTCAAACTTATAATTAAAATTAATTATGATCAAATTTCGACCACTGGGCTACTACTAGTAAATGTTATTAGATGATTATAATGATGATTTAATAAAGTGTCAGACGAGCTACAAAAGTGCAAATATATATATACACTGTGTGAGTGTGTGTGTGTGTGTATGTGCGCGCGTGCGCGTGTGTATGTGTGTGTAGTTGTGTATGTATATCTTTTCTTTATTTTTTAACTAGTATTTAACCGACTTCGAAAGGAGGAGAATTTTCAATTTGACTGTATATTTTTTGTGTTTGTTACGCGATTTCTCCGGGAACTGTGGTCATTTTTTCTATTAAAAAAAGTATACTCCTGAGGCGGACCCGTTGTTACTGAGTTAGGATCTGGTGAGTGAATCCCAGGGAAATCAAGAGCAACCCTTGTTGAAGACCGCCTATACTTATCGAAAGACAAACATGTATACGCGTGGCAGTAGTACAATGTCAACAATCATTTAATATATGTCTTCTCTATAATATAATATATAATAAATATTATAAACGCAAATGTTTGTAAGAATGTGTGTATGGATGTATGTTTGTTACTCTTTCACGCAAAAACTTCTGAATGGATTTTGATGAAACTTTACAATCATATAGCTTACACATCAGAATACCGCATAGGCTATAATTTATAAAGAAATAGTGTGTTTATCCAAAATTTAATGATTTTCCATCACCACGCAAGTGAAACCGCGGACGCCGATAGTCATTTCTAAAGCTATTTAATTATTTGCACAACTAAAAAGTAGGTAATATTTATTTTTAACAAAAACAAAACTGACTTCACAGTAAAAAGCAAAGAATAAATATTTAACCGACTTCTTTCTATAATATCTTGAAGTCGTTGCGAAATAAAACAAAAAAAATACTATACTTTGCAAAGTCGCTGTTTCTTTATATTTTACTGGAAGCCACTTAAATATGCGGTAGAAAAAAATATCTTTGATTTTTGCCCGAAATCGGTTTTGTTTTTGTTAAAAAACTAAGCTTGCATTAAATTCAATGAAGATTCTATAGCACCATATTGGTATTAAGATGTACTAATATTCCTCTATAATAGTAATCATATTTTAATCGCATTGCAAGTGAACTAAAGTTCGTTAAACTCACGTAATATACCCGACAACACACAATAATAATTACATCTATAATATTATAAAATTCTAAACATGCCGCGTCTGTACATAAAACTATTAAAAAAACATCTGCAATACACTATATAAAAAATGAAAAAACGATTTTTTTAGTATTCCTGTCTGTTTGTTGTTTTATCTGTTTGTTCGGGATTCACGTAAAAACTACTGGCCCGATTTCGATGCGGTTTTCGCTGATCGACAGCTAATTATTAGACTTAAAATCTGCACTTTTTACCCCGTGGGAATTTTTCTGGGAATGATTTAAAATTGGCAAAATGAAAAAATCGAATTCCAAAGTGATTCTACAAGCACGAGGCAGCAACAATAAGAATATTGAAAAACCTATAACAATTTATTGTTCATATGTATGGCTAACGGCCAACTTAATCAATGACATAACATAGGGCGTCACTAATATCTCAGTATATTTACATAGAGAGTGTAAAAAATGGTTAAGTTAAAAAGCAATTAATAATAGATATATAGATAAATCTTTATAGTACCTATACCAATACAAAAAGATAAATGAATACGCATTTTTTTTCTTATTGTGCACAAAGACCGGTCATGTCGCCAGCAAAAAATTTTAGACTTAAAATCTGCGCTACTTTTTGTCCCGGGAATTCTTTTGGGAAGAATTTAAATAAATAAATCGGCAAACAAACACACACACTGTATATCCCCAAATTAAGCAAGTTACGCTTGTGTTATGGGTAATATACAACGGACCACTCTGGGGCCGATCCCGAACACCCAAACCTTAGTATATAACGGAGAAAATTCGTTTCCGAAATTTAGCATACAAGGAATCGAACCCGGAGCCTCTGCGCTGCAGTGAGAAAGCCGTCAAAGGTAAAACCCGCTCAACCACAGAAACTTTCTTTAATTTAAGTGGCCAGATTAAAAAAAAACAAATTCAATGTAATTTTTTTACTGATCGATAGGAAATTTAATTTAATAAACTGTGTACTATTTTTTGTCCCGGGAGTTTGCGGGAATTTTAAGTCAAACGTGGACGAAGTCGTAAAAAATTCATTTCTACTACCTAAAGTGAAACGCAGATTTATGCTAAGGAGTGAGACGAGAAACTCAACCGTGACTCTTTCTTTAGAAAAAAAAATAAACTGTTTAGCTTAGGGAAAACTCCAAGCTTAAGAAATGAGATGTGCCATAAAATGATAACTTTGTCCGTCATATAAGGTAATGAACTATTATTTCACTAGAGTGTGGTCTTTGAATAATAACGAAACTTCTTGAATTAAGTTTTTAGAGAATGAACACTATCACGTACATTTAAACAGAACAGTTAACTTTCTTCTCGTTTATTTTCACCAAACCAAATTTCCTATCCGTGACATTGATTGCTATCGTTACATATGTGCATATCCATGAAACTAGAAGCACCAGCTTTTATAGTTCCGTACTCAAATAGCAGAAATAGAACCCCTTTAGTTTCTAGTCCGTCCGTACGTTTACATATAACAATTCTGCTCTGAGATTATTACAATCATGTAAATTTATTAAGAGATTATTTAAACGTCATGTTTGAAATATGTCTTCTACAAACCGCTATATATTAATAATATAATTATAAGAAAGACAACACTTTATTACTTCAGGAATTTATGGAACAAAAATGATGGTTTGTCTGAAAAGACAGCTTTATTCATGTTAGTACCTACACACAATTAGGTACCTACTTTAATATACCTGAAGCGTACCTGAAAAGACAAAGAAACGACATTTTTAAATAAAATTAGTTAATCATATTTAACTATCTAAATACGTTTTACACAAAATGTATTGACAGTTCTTTAAACTATTTAGCGACAAATTTTGCGTTGTGCAAAATGCTAATCGTATTTAAAGGTGTTAAATGCGTTTAGTGTTTCTTAAATAAATTTAAGGAACGTTATGCCAGCAGCCCTTGAGGTCAATTCACATAAATTCCTATTTAAATAATATTATAAACGGTTATTTAACACTAATCATTTTTCAAGAAACTATTCCTGTATCCACCATTATTCACAGATTTAATTATTTATCACTTAGGTCGCGTTCTACTTGAATTGTCACTTACTATTTTATTGAAAATTTATGTATGCGTTCACTGGGTAACAATTTCTAATTATATATTTAATTTCATTATATAAATAAATTGAAAATAGCTGGCACTCTCGACATTTCACTAAAAGGCGAAGATACAATTAATTTCATACATACATACATAACTTCACGCCAGGTCACTTGCGGGGTAGGCACGAACAACAGAGCGCCATACAGGCCTATTCTTACACACCTCACTTGCTTCCTTGACATTCATAGCTTTTGTCTTGCACGCTCGTCTGTTCTTAAGGCTCCTGACATTTCAAATTTATAATTTCAAAGTTATAATTTATGCAATGACTAGTATATAGTTGTAACAGGTGAGAAATCTAAGTAAAAATTCAAGGATATTTAGTTTAAACAGGATCTGTCGAAAAGTTTTTGAGATTTAAAATATTCTGTATTACACACTTTTTTAAATAATCTTTAGGTGTATGGTACAAACATTTTGTTGGCACTACGGAACCTTTGTCTGTTCGTGGTTAAATACGTACTTTGGTTTATTGTACATTTATATGCGATTTGCGTACTTCATTGTTTGTAATGATACCTGGTTGTTGTTCAAAATAACCAATGGATGTCAATGCCTCAAGTTCGGTATTTAAAATGACGTTTAATTAAGATCAATGTTTAAAAGTGTAACTGGTTAAAGTCACCGGCTATTCGGGATGTGTACGATCCCTTAATAGCCGAACAAAGACCTATTTCGCCAATTTTAGAAAAAAAAACACCAAGGGTCATATTTTATCGATTTGAGTATGTAGCAACGATTTTATTCAGTATGCATAAAGAAACTTACGTTTTAACGGTTCTAACCGCTGTATTCTATTTCATTTCAATGTCTCAAGGAACACAAGGTTGACAATTTTTAAAATTATACTTATTGACATTTAATGTTGTCTTCTGTGTCACGGCTACTGAAAAGTGACCGAACTGTTGGAATAAAAATAAAATAAAATACCGCGGTTAAAGCCGATAAAACTGAGTTTTATTATGTGTTGTAGTTGCGCAAACTTGAGAAAATACTAATATTTTGTACGTACAAGTCGATTTTGTGGTCCATTAATTTGTAAGGGAATTGAGTTGCCACTTAAGTATAATTATGACAGCCTAGTTTCATATCAATTATAATATTATTCTTTAAAGCCAGTTTGACATCTATCAAACTGATTTTAATAGTTACGTGAACTATCAATGATGATACAAATATAAATGTAAATCGACATAGGAAGTCACACATTAACGAGTCGATTAAAATAAAATGATTTATTATTAAAAAAAAACTATATTTTAAGTTTCATTGCTGTACTATCCTAGTAAAAAATACACACAAAACTTTTCGATTATACATCAATCTCCAGGTCATCATCAATCATCTTGTCAAAATGTTTAAGAAATTAAAATGCTGACAAATATAACTTGGTCTGGTGTTACGTTTTAAAAAAATAAGCTAGTTATGGTGTTTTAATTTCTTATGAATTATTTTCACATTGTTATTTTGTGTGTTCTACTGTTCGGTAATATTCTATGTTGTATTTGTCCTAAATGAAATATATCTTTCTTTCTTCTTCTTTCTGTTTTGTTGCTGTGTTTGTCAGTGTTTATATGAAACTTCAAAAGTGGCTTCTTAGGAGGGTGCAATCATATTTGATTTAATTAACTCAAAGATCAAAAGTAAAAACTATTTTTCAAGAATAAGCTTGAATAAAACTATTAAAATAAATTTATATGTTGAAAACTATACTATCTAGGCTTCCACAGACGCACAAAACTTTGTGTTTTTTTTTGCAGTAGTATATTTTAAATAATAATAATAATAATAATAAAATATTTATTTGCCTCAAAAAATAAGTCAAGGTACAATCTAAATTACAAAATGAAGAAATGATACAAATGATTCGATTTGATAAAAAAATTTGCTTTTTAATAAATATTCATATGGTCGTGATTTTAAAATGAACATACAACATTTAACTATATTATTTGAAATTTTAAAAAAATATATAACTTTTATAATAACTTTTTTATTATTCTAACATTTTATTTATATTTAATTCTTACACTTTCAATTATTTGTCATATATTATTACATATAGAAACAAAGAAAGAAAAAGATTTATTTAGAACTGCAATAAAAACCACTTAAAGTATTTAAATAGAAACAAATAAGTAAATCTAGTCCTAAATTGGTCATAGCTCAGCAAAATTGCCGGTTATGATAACCAGCGCTGATCTTCCGCTAGGACCATCTGTGACATATATGACAAAAAAAGAGATATAAAGTGAATATACAAAAATTGAGATTGAAATAGAGAGAAAAAAATATTAACAATAACTAAATAATAAAAGACTAAATACATATTATTTATATAAATTGACAATATTACCTTTTATTTATAAAATTAGATAGATAATAGAGCGATAGAGAAGAAGTAGACTAATAAATGATACAACATTTAACACACACTGACATAACTAACACAGTCAGGATAGATCAGGCACACCCTCCACATGCGCACCATCATATTGCACTTGAATCATGAATAAGATCGGCTTGGCACACTTGATGGTCATATAAGAACTTTGTCAGTTTGAGTCTAAATCCATTAATAGTTTTTATATTTTTTATAGAGGGTGGGATATTGTTTCAGAATTTGGAAGCTGCATACCTGATATGAGTTTTACTGCTTATTGTGGTGTTAGTGACTTTCATTCCCTCAATTTATTTAATAATTTACACTATATGATTGTATAACTCTAAGACTACGTGGCCGGAGGGTCTTTGCTCGCCGAGTCGCAGTCCGGACAATGAGTTTTTAATTCGACACCCCAAAGCTCCACCTAAGAGCTAAGACCTCATGATGACAAGTACAATTAATATAAAACAACAAAGTAATCGTGTAAAAGTCGTGATATCGTAATGTAGTGCACGCGTCCTAAACTCAAAGGGCGCGGGTTCGATCCTAGTCGGAACGCATGCACCACTTAGGCAGTTTTCTGAAATAATGTGCATATTGTTACAATTACTACGTACTGACAACGGTGAAGGGAAACATCGTGATGCAACCTGCACATCACGATAACCGATGTGTCAAACCTGCCAAGCCGCCTTAGATAAGCGTGGCAGGTATATTGTCTGTTCGTCTATAGTGGGAGGCCCGAGCCAAGCAGAGAGACAGTTATGGTTTGTTATTATTTTATATATATAACAAAGTAATCAGTTCTGTGTCTGATTTCGACACACGACAAATATCGCTTGATGACAAATTAATTAGAATTCTACGCACGAGATACCGCGGCGGATGTAAGTGGCGTCTAAAGATCAACCCAGTTTCAAGGCCAAGTGCGTGGAATGGTTATCATAACTCAATTTTTGCACAATATCATCATTCACAGTAACATTCCTCTAAAATATTAAAATAGAAGTAAATAAAAAAAATATTGTAGCTTAATTATTTATGATTTATATTATGCATATATGCATAAAGTATTCAATCGTCAAATTTCACATAAAATATAATTAGATTTTTTGTCAAACTTTGCATTAGTTCAAAATACATATTAAAAATCACAGCATTACTAGGTTATTTATAATACCTATATATAATACATATAAATCGGGTTTGTGCATTGAATCTAAAAATGAGAAAAATAATCCAGACGCTTATTCGGATCAGAACGTAGCTAAAATACATTTTTAGAAATTTTGTCTGTCTCTCTGTTGACTATCACGTTAAAACTACAATGAAAAAATGAAATTAAAAAGATGTATTAATTTTAATTAGCAAAGCTAATAAAACAACATAGAATCTAAATCAGAAATTGTTTATAAGTAAAAATAAATTATACTAGTTGAATTGATTACGAATTAGAATTTAAATTAAATTCATATGGGTAATGAGAAATTATGCACGGTCGAGCTGATAAACCCTAATCAAAGTAACTCATTAAGACCAAACAAACGATTGCATCGAGAATTAATTAACTAACTACGAAAGAACGACTCGTGTACGTTCAGCCGTGAAATAATTTATAGATCAAAATTAAAACTTATTCGCAATTATGACCGGTTTAAATTACATTAGTGGTTAAGAACTGTAAAAAATTGATTGCTGACGTAATGTATAACTATTTAGTGGTCAAAAATAAAATGTCTCTATTTATAAACCAACAATAATATGTTGCGAAGTGGTGTATGTACAAATGTATAGACATACAGGTACAGACAGTAAAAAAATATAATAATTAGGAACATTCTAAATAATCAATAATATTGATACAACCAACGTTCTCTAATTGTTCAGACCATTATTCTTACTCAAATATATCGGAATACGAAAACCGTTAGATTTATTATATACTAGCGGCCCCGACAGACGTTGTCCTGCTCTGAAAAAATAAAATCTAGTACCCGATCCCAGCGCCACCTACCGGTTCCAATTGTGGTTTTAAGACACCCGGGGACCCACTCAAACACACAAAAACAAAATCACCAAAATCGGTCCGGGTGATTAGGAGCATTCTAGAACCGATCTCAGCGCAACCTACCGGATCCAACGGGATATAAAGTATCCTTTGTCCGTCTTCTCGTTCTAAGCTATCTTCCCACCAATTTACAGCCAAATCGGTACAGCCGTTGAGTTAAATAATGTAACTAACATGACTTTCTTTTATATATATATATATATATATATATATATATATATATATATATATATATATATATATATATATATATATAGATTAGATTTATCAAATTAATTTAAATTTTTGTTCCGATATAGTCGTATTTGGGAAAGAAAGGTCTGAAGAATTAGATGACCTTGCTTGTATCGATATTAGTGATTCTTCATTGTCACTAAATACATGACGCTGACTGTACACAGAGGTGGGAGTAGACTTTGAACTTTTAAGTATTCTAACTAATATCTTAACTAGTAATATTATAAATGCAAATGTGAGCTTGTTAATTACAATTTTATGCCGTAACTACTCAATCAGTCATTATTAAACTTTGCATAAAATATTTTTCACGGTTCTAAATGCTTGTTTTTTGAAGCTTACTCCTTGAGAGTCGATTTTCACATAAGGCCGCAGGTATGGAGATTTTATGTGGAATGATATAATGCAACTTTTAACTTAAGACCGTTGTGTTTTTTGTATTATACAATTTCGAACTTTAATGGAATGAATTAAGTTCTAAAATAATATTCATAATTTTTAAAGACAACCGTACTTAAGGAGTAAATTTCAGTTGTATTCAGAATTTTTGTCATTTTTGATTAAAAGAGCTAGAGTTTCCAAAATACTTTTACGGAAATTGGATTGAAATAATATCCGTTGAGTAGTTATATCAATCATAGGCAAATAATAAGAATAGTATATGGGTATCATTTCTACGGAATCCTTTGTTATGCATACTACCAAGCACTTATCCAAACTTTTGGTATGAGAATTCCTACTACAATGCAATTGTAATTTGTCTCGGTAAAAATCTTTTAACTCATGACATTGGGCCCATTTTACACACACCCACTTAAATAATAGCACATAATAAAATGTGAAGGTTTCCACTTTAATGCTAACAAATGTGGCTTTGATTGTGGATCCTCCAGATCACTCTGTGACTAAACAACACGTAGTTCGTGGCTATTGTGTAACACGGCCAATGTCATTCAGTTAGGGGGACCGATCGTACGAAGCTGATTGGTCATGCACTTGTTTAGATATAAATGGGCATGAGAAGTTATGTTCCACTCGAGTTTAGTTTGGTAGGAAACTTCTTATTGCGGAGCTACTTTTTAAAGATGGCAGATCCATTTGAGCACTGTCCGCCGCGGAGGAAACGCGGTAGAGAGTGTAGGATTCGCCATGTTGCGACTGCATCATCACCACAAGCAGGAAGTGCTATTACCACGCCGCGGTTAGGGATACCCACTAAAACCCCTCGGTATTCTATCCTTTATGCCCGGACCAGGAGTTTTTGGCCTAGCCATTTTGCAGGCCCTGGCATTTGGCGACCCATAAGACCCTTCCACTATTGAGGAGCTACCTAAATGTAGTTTACTGTCACGCACGCGTAGTAAATAAATCTAGTCAAATTATCTTCAAAAATATTATAATGCAAAAGCGAGACAGTGAATTCCATTTAAGTAGACCCTCGAGGACTAGGAGTAGTAAAATCGTTTTTTTCAAAAACAATACAGCTTTTATCATTAAGCAGTTTGTATTACACGTACTGTATTTTTTTGAGGATACCTTAGCCAAATAGAACCCGAATAAACTACGCTATCTAACAATTGAAGACGTGAGTGGATGAAGGTGATGAAGATATGTTGCATATTCGGTTTTTTGTTTTTTTTACGTAGATGAAGGTTATAAGTCGATACCAAATGACTACAGACCTTAGACCATAGATATAAGGCATATTTAAAAAAATTAAAATTGAAAAAGGTGTTATGTTCAGTTCAGTTTAAAATAAAAGTAAAACTTTTATCTCGATTTACTCAGAATTGGAATTATGCGACTTATCATCTTCATCTACTCATGTCTTCAATTATATATACCATGAATGACCATAATAATAATACATATGGAGACAACGATCACATACATTTATGTAGTTAGTTACATAAATTAAAACTGATAACGGCTAATACTAAAGAGTGCTAGGTGTCTTTTAGTAGCAAAGCGGTAGCATATGACACCCAGTTATAGTTTAAAACTAGAACTTGACGTTATTTGTGCTATTTGTTTTGAAATAAAATACCGAGCTTAAAACCGTTCAAATTTTGTTTTATTATATTTAATATTCGCGAAAACTTAATAAAATACTAACGGTCTTATTCATATAGAGTTAAAGTAAGTTTGAACATTTCTTTAATAACCCTAAAGAATCGTTTAAAATTATTTTAACTCACTATGAATAAGAGCGTAAGTCTAATATGAGTTGTCATCCGGATTCTTAAATTGTTGCCAAGTGTTAACCTTTGATCTTTCTACGGACTTAGACGACGATCGGTCAACCGATATTAGGATCAAAATGTCAAAATAACATCAAACACGTGTCTGTTATTTGCTCTATATTTAATCATTATGCTTGTTACATTGTATTAATGAGCAAAGGGTAAGATAATATGTATTATTCTCTGACAATAACAATATTTTCTGTAATGATGTCAAAACACTGATGTAAAAGTAAAATGACATTCACGCATAATCTTCGAACATTGCTTATCTTTGTAAATCACCTTTATTTATGACAGTGTTACAGATGAGTACAGACAAATTGTTAAAGATACAAGGCTAATTAATTTTCCTACCTGCCGCACTCGTAAACCATAGTCTCGGACAGTGTTCCCGATCTGAAGCAAATTAGCTATCGTACTAGCAGCTTAGAACTATCGTAATTGGATCAAGTGACTAGAATCGTCGTACTTACGGAAATAAGGTTTATAATTTATGTACGATAATTATAGCACAGTTGCTATCTCCTTTGCATTACATACATAACAGCTAATATAATATGATTGTTCCATTGGTCTTTAAGTTGTCTCATATATGGCAAAACAGACAGTATATTTGTTATTTTAAGCCAACTCAGATTGGTGGGTTGGATATACATATTGGTAATCTTAATACATATTTTAATTTAGAATTTTTTAAGTTGTTTCCCTTCAGTGTCAGTATTCATTCTAACTGTATGAATATTATTTTCTTAGGTTTATTTTCTTATTTATTTTCTTAGGTTTTTGTTATGTGTACATTGTTAAAATTTTTGCGAGTTGTAGGACTCGAATTAAAATGCTGTTGGAATTAGAGTGTAATAGAACTATACAGACACGTATAAAATAGGTACAAATATAACAGAACGCAATAAGTCCAACCGTAATGCAGAAGATCGTAATTTACATACACGCGGAAAGACCGTCACTAAATATATTACCAAATGTACACCAGTACACCACTTGCTTCGCTCGTGGTTATCACTCGATTGCCGATCTCTCCATTGGGGCATTGCTTTATACCACACATATGCAATATGTCTGCCCGACCGCGTAGAATTTCCGCCGCCGAATTTCTTAGAATCACTTTGATTTTTTAAAATCCGAGACACTTAGCAGTGGTCACAATACAAGAATAGGCCATAAAAGATTGCAATACATAATGGGTTTTTTAATCACAAATTTTTAACACAAAGTTAATAAAAGAAGTCCAAAGACCGAAAGGTAATAAACTGTGTTTCTACAGGTATACAGGTGTAAATTTGTCTTTGTCGGTCGTAACAATATACATACTTACTAAGTGCATCATTCTGTGGTCAAGGCTATTGAAATTTAAGCCAAAAGTAATATTTTGTAATACATACCCATGAGTAACCTTAACTAACCCCCGAGACCCAGGTGCAAACCTAGTTTGGGGGTCAGGGAAATGACATGTCAAAACTACATAGTTTTTATATGTGAATTCATTTAAAAATTCTTTGTCATTGTATCTGGCTTTTTATACGTTACATTATCTAATATATAAAATTCTCGTGTCACAGTTTTCGTTGCCATACTCCTCCGAAACGGCTTGACCGATTTTGATGAAATTTTTTGTGCTTATCCGGTATCTATGAGAATCGGCCAACATCTATTTTTCATCCCCCTAAATGTTAGGGGTAGTCCACCCCTAAATTTTTATTTTTATTTTTACCGGGCAGGACGACGTCTGCCGGGACAGCTAGTTATTATATAAAATTAAACTTTAAAATCAGCACTCGTTAAAAATAATATAAATATTATTAGACTAGAAATCCTTCTGGCTGGTGCTTAATTTTTTACCTTTTGCCAAGATTAAAACCGACATAATTGGAATTAATATGAACGTTGACCTAAGGTTATTTGTTTATCAAGAAATGTAAATTGCGTACTAAAACCAATTTCACCTTGCATTTGATATAATTAAAAACAAAAAGAAAACGTTGCAAAAGAAACTTATAAAAAATAAGCTTGGACTTCTAAAATAGTCGCTCAGAAGTGGGCATGAACTTGCAATGAAAGAACCTCATTTCCGCCACCGACTTTCTCAATACATTTCATTTAAATACTTTCCTCGAGTCTTCTAAACGTTGAAGAGTTTTAATTTTGCACTCTGAATCTCATAGGGGTAAGACAAGGAAATGCTTTCTACCCGATGAAAATACTGAATGTTACCTAAATCAATATTTGCTTTACCTATATGTATATAAACATATAAATCTATTTCCATGTTTGGTATCTAATAGGTAAAATTAGCTAATGAGAGAATCAATAAAAAAATATAAAATGCAGCATGAATGAAGATGACATCCAAAGATTCATTTAGAGAAATTATTTTATTTCCAACGTTACTTTATAATATTATTGTTATACCGCATAAGAAGAAAATATATATAGTTACTTTCATATAATTCATATGAAGAAAGAAAGATGTCACTTCGACATGAACGTGAAAGTGACACTCTTCCCAGTATTTTCATTTTCGTTACTTTATTGACACGATGAAAATAAACACTCTGCTTTTTTATCTGTCACAACTTGTATTATTATATTTCTTCGTGGGTGATTTTGAATGTCTTGTATTTAGTAGATATTTCAAAATCGGGGTATTTAAATTGAGTTGTTCATATCCTGGAAAACAGGTGACTTCCCGCCGTATATGGGAATAAAATTTCTAACCACGTAGAATGCCCTTATCTCGTGGTTGCAAAGCAGAAGTTTCTCAGAGAGGGAGAGAGAATGTTATCTAAAGGGTCCTAACCAACTCCAAAACTCAAACTCCCGTGGCCAATATAATTGGAGAGGTAAAGGCTCACCGTTTCCACTGGCTCGGTCATATGGACTTTATGTTAAGAGCGATCAGTTGGTCGGCCACGGCTTATCCTAAGTATAGCTGCAAGGAAAGAATGAAATCTGACCTTAGTGAACTTAAAACCACCAATTGGTATAAAAGTGCACAAGACTGATAATTGACGTGGTCTCACGTTGACTTTGGTCCCTTTGGTCCACGATGGATAATGATATATTCTTGCATTAAGTGTTGCATCTAGCATGATACATATCCTTGATTGACACGTTTTACACACTAATGCATGAACAATATTAGGCAAATTTATCGCTCGTGAAATATCAAGGCCGTGAGAGCAACTTACTCGTATCTGGTAAACATTCACTTGTTCGATATCGATCGGTTGCTTGCATTCTTTATACTTCATTAGAACAATCTCGTACGTATCCAACTCGTCGAACTAGAACAATTTAGTCATTATCAATTTATAGGTACGTATTCCAACAACTGTTCTAATTTGATCCACAATTAAGTAGTTAAAGGATTTGATTGTCATTATATTTTACTACATAATTGGTTTTTGATCATGAAAATAAAAGATAATTAGGCAATAATTGAGAAACGGGTTAATGTAGTTGTAAACCTATAAACTTGAAGTAAATTGAAGGTTATATATATCTATAGATACGTCAATGTTCTAAATAAAGATGATTATTAGAGGGCTAGAGAGTTTTTTGCCACTTCTCCTTAAAAGTATAATAACAGTTGTTAAGAACTAAGGTAAGTGTAGTAATTTAACTTAATTTTTATTTTACATAATTATGTCTTTTAAGAAACGTTCTTCAACAAAATTTAGTTTATTAAGAACTTTTGATGGTGAATTTATTTCACCATATCGCAGGTTCTTTATTACTGAATCAGTTTCTGATTTTTTCGAAATCGTGACGACTCTGTCGCTTAAGCATATGTGCTTATATGTCATATAAATGAAATACTGACCGAGGTAGTTCAGACGGTATGGCTGCCACGTGACAAGGTTCTTACCTAAAAATAATCTAGAGTTGTGTTCTACGAGGTAATCTTTGTTCAATAGACGTTCTAATAAAGTTTCGTTTCTTAATTATTGAAATTCGAAAGAGAAAAACATTGTTATCTACACACTATTATGGTGTACTAAATCCTACAAACATACAGATGACGAATACAAACTTCACGTTGAAGAAACTAAAACAAATTTCAGCATATCATTGATTTGTTGCTAATTGAAACTTAGGGTCAATTCCTGCTAAATAAGTTGTATTTTGTAATTATTTCTGTTATTTGAAAGACTGACATGCAATTCAGAATGAAACTAATGAAATGTAGTTCATTTAGTTACGCACAAAACAACTAATAACATTTAAAACGTCTTGTGAACGCTTTACTGTCCTTATTATATTAGCAATTATGATAAATTGGTTGTGCTTGAAGGGACACTGATTACGCTCTAATTCACGCCCTATAGTGTTGCAACTGTTTGATCACTAGCTGTTCCTACCACTTCATTCGTACGGGACTTGAACTTTATTCATGCTTCTAAACCCTGCTATGTGTAAAAATGTAATACTTGGTACACATTAAAAACTTTAAATTTCAAATTTTTATTTGATTTATCCGGCTCGAAGGACGGATAAATGTAAGATAAATTCTTAACATCGTAATGAATTTAAATTAAAGGAAAATTAACTTTTTATTGAATACAGAAAGACATGAGCTTCATGAACGAGAAATAGATGTAACCTGCATCGCCTGTTGAAAATATAAGCTGTGGGTTTGAACTGTGTAAGCCGCTCGACAAACTGCGAGACCAAAAATCTAAAATCAATTATGCTTAGACAAGCATAAATAGCAATTTCATTTGAAATATTAAACATAAACGTTTATTGAAATCACAAACAGATACTTCAATTTTCTTGATTTGTATAGACAATACTAATTTTGGTGCGTCGTGAATATTAAAGCAAGTCTATTTTAACCACATAACGGTAAAATGATTCTTATGATCTGCTTGTTTGTCTGTTACAGGTTACAGCTTATTATATTTAGGAGTTATTGAGGCTAAATATGTTAAAAATTGCAAACATTTAGAAATGTCGTATGATTGAAATAAGTTGAGTAAAACCTCATAAAATCATGTAATTAAGCTTGGCGCACACTACCGAATTTCTTGGTGCGATTTTTCCCGCATGATCTGTTGTAATTTATGAAACTACATAGAAACGTATACACCATGTAACTAACTCTGCAATAGATATGTATATAACAATTTTTTGATACTAAAGAAATTCCTCCTTAAAATACTATGAAAGAAGGCAATTGACAATGCAAACATTAAATTCACACTCACCGTGAATACACGGGAAACAATTTATTAATTAAACCCTGGCGCTCACTTAAATAGCATGCCAAGTAGGGCAAAGAACATGACCATTGACACTTTTTACGATCTCATTCATAACATGAACAATACAATATTCACGTTATTGTATTACTATGATTTTCCAGTTTAAAATTCCTCAATTTACGTCATAAAAATTATTCTTATATGCGTGACCGATATCCACAAAAACACTCTTTTGCAGTTAAAATATACAAAGTTATTTTAACTGCAATAGGTAAGATAAAGTAGATATTCAATAATATAGCCATTGTAAGTTTTGAAGTGTGATTTAAAACGTTTTAATTAAATTTAACAATCCTGATAACTGAGAAAATGCTCTATTATGTTTAAATATATGAACCAAATTGTTATCATCTAATTCCGTTTCTTGAGTAATTCCATTCACAATTACTCTAATCTGAATTATCTGGTGGAAAAATTGCAATTTTCCTAACAAATATATCTTGTACACATCTCCAGCCCAAAACAGTCTGCAACGTAAACGCGTGCTAGAATCCCTAAAAATATAATTTATAAAAAACCAAAACAAATTTTCTAGTAAACTCAATTTTAAAATACGCATATTAGCAAGAATATTAATCTAAAAAAATGCATTAATATTATATTTAACACGTCATGTTTACTATACTACAATAAATAATTACGTTGAATTATTTATATAACTATATAATGGATCAAACTAGTTTGAAAATAATTTTCTACCTAACGTAAGTACAATAATTAAACCATTAAACCGTTGTTCCACGAAAAACTGTCCCATTTCCCACACAAGATTTTCCATGTATTGTCTATTGGATGTCGATTGTTAGCAGCTGTATTATGTATAGAACTATGAGCCTTATGTGAATTAGTTATGTAAACTGAAAGTGACATAAATGAAACTTTGGCTGGTATTTATTGTTACGTTAGGATAAATATTGAGTACTTACATTAGATGATCTAAAATATAATTTCTTTTATTAGTGAAAGGTCAAACTCAAAATTCTTACTTACGTGATATTACTTAGACTATGTTTGACAGTATGCACTGTTAATTTAGAAGAACCAAAGCATTGTTTTAATATGTAATATATTTATATTATTATTTTAAAGCAAAAACTTTGTACCCCTTTTTACGAAAATTGCGCGAAAATTGCATTAATAAATTTCGCACACTTATAGTTTATATAGAGAAGATGTGCAAAATGCTGCAGAATACTACTTTTTTAAATTATGCATAAAAAATACATTAAATTTATAAAAAAAACATTACACACTACGATTTACTTGACACACAGACGCATATAAACTCTTTTGTTTATTGTTAAAGACAAATTAACAGTGTAGCCTTGGCGAAATCTGTTATTATATAAGTATAGTCTTTGACAACAGAACCTTAACAATGTTTAAACTTATAATTTAAATTAGTTATGGTCGAATTTCGACTAATGGGCGAGTAGTATATATAATTAGGTACTTACCTATAACTCCCATAAGCATGAATACATACAGACGCATTCGCACGCATAACCACATGCTAACATCAGTCATAGACACTGTTCAATTGTTCTGTAATTACTAGTGTATGTAAATGTGTCAGGGCACTGATTTCCGTATGCCTAACTCGGAAATTATAAAATACATCATTATTGACTGTATCCGGCTTTTTTTAAATAAATTTATTAAGTGCAACGATCAATTGTTGTACTAACTCATATACATGTAAGCCTTAGGTATATATATTAACTTTATGATTTTCTTAAAATCTGAGTGTAGACTTAATAAAAGATATTAATTAAATAGGCTTCTACAACATGCTTAGAGTTAATGGAAAATATATTGTACCAAAATTTATTATTATTAAAAAAGGTTTTTACTTATAAATATACAGCTTCACACTGTCACAGTTTTCGTTGCCATACTCCTCCGAAACGGCTTGACCGATTTTGATGAAATTTTTTGTGCTTATCCGGTATCTATGAGAATCGGCCAACATCTATTTTTCATCCCCCTAAATGTTAGGGGTAGTCCACCCCTAAATTTTTTTATTTATTTTTTAGACAAAATTTTTAATTTCTATTTTTTTATGATACAACATACAAAAATACATACAACCCTAGATTTTCAACCCTCTACGATCAACCCCTATTTTTTACCGGGCAGGACGACGTCTGCCGGGACAGCTAGTTAGATATATATTTGAATATCAACATGCGTTGATTCGAGTTTGATTCTAAAAAACATCACTATCCTGTTGTTGCATCTCAGTTTAGAACATCCGCTTACTGAGTCCGCTACCTCTCCTAATTGGTCTACAATTTTCTTGATCTTCGGCATCCCGAATGAAATCATTTTCTGAAATCAGCAACAATGGCGGAAAGTATATCATCTATCTAATTGTTATTTTAGCGATCTTATTCATAGAGAATTAGAGTAAGTTTGAACGCTCTTGAAGAACCATAAAAAAGCGTTCAAACTTACTCTAACTCTGTATAAATAAGACCGTAAAAGTTTGCGAAACTAGCAGGCTATGAAAATTTTAATGTTTTCCCATTTACTCATGGTAACAATTCTGTTCCATGTAGCATATACAATGTACATTCCACTAATGTGACTGGTCATGATGTTATCACACGAATGGGTACATTTTTGCCATTGTTTAGTTAGTTGAATGCCTAAAGCGCTCATTGCGTGCTGCCGGTTACTTACGTTTGAGATATCCATAGTTAACGCTAAACAAACGGATATTATTTTAGTTGATACCATTATCTCTCTTATCTTTAAAAATCTTTTATCTTTAGATTTTTTATATAATGGTACAAGTTGCAGGACTCGAATTATACTGCCGTTAGAATTACTATAGAACTTTACAAACACGTATAACACAGGTACAAATATAACTGAGCACAATGAGTCCAAACGAAATGCACGATTCAATAACACGCGCAAAGTCCGTCACTAAATAGATTATCGAATGTACACAAGTCTTGCTTCGCGGCTGGTTATCGCTCGACTACCTCACCCCTCCGTTGGGGCATTGCTTTATACTGTATAAATACAATATAGCTACTCGACCGCGTGGACTGAATTTCCAAGAATCACACCTAGCTAATGACTACCATAAAGCTTACAATACACAATGGTCTATTTTTCTAATTATTTTTTAACACAAAGTAAACAAAGGAAGTCCCAATGCCGAAAGGTAATAAACTGCAGGTGTGAATTGGTCTTTGTCGGTTGTAACAATAATATAATTTTAAAGTTTTTTTGTTACATACATTTGAAGTCGAAATTTTAAGTCCCAATTATTTACTGCTTTTCTATTGAAACTTGCATATACGAAAAGAACACTGAATCTGGCCGGGCTATCTACTAAAATATCGATTCACAAATTTTAAGTGTGATTTCAGAAAAATAAGTCCAAGGATTGATTTTTTTTCGAAATAATAAATGCTCAGAGATACCTTTTTTTAGTAAAATTATAGACGGACTTCAACCTTAAAGTGATTTCTTCGAAGCAACCTGATTTTTATATAATTTAAGATACAAGTTTTTTGTTTTTTTTTTATAGCAGGAGATCAGCAGACAGGCAGACGGCCCACTTGATGGACAGCGGTTACCATCGCCTATGGACATTTTCAACACCAAAGGTGCTACGAATGCGCTGCTGCTCTCTTTAGGGAGCCTGGAACCTAGTCACTAATGCCGGAACACAACACAAGGTTGTTATGGCGACATACTCTAGACCAGGGGTGGTAGCCATCCAGTCGGGCAAGTGCCCTACCACCTGGCTGTGGGTTGTTTTGTCGCCTCTTACGACAGGCCGCCGAGCCGCAGGAAATCGTATTCTTTCTCCGTTCCTGCACGGATATGACGGACAAGTATACGATCTTGGTCAGACGTCTATCACCAGCTTTATAATTTTTCTATAAATAAATTAAACTAAAAAAAAACTATATATATAAACTAAAATTAAACTATAAAATCTAGTTCCAGACCACTGTCAGTCGGAAACGTGCCCAAAAGACTGGCCACATTGCCTCGCTGAATGGCAATGCTGATGCGTTACCCGAGGTATAAACCAGTCTTTTGGTCACGTGAGACATCCACCAGACGTTTGGCTATGTCTCGATAAAGCTTGTGCGCCTTTAAGATTATTTCGCAATACCTACTGGTGCAAAAATAGATACAGCTAAATATTTTTAATATGTGTAAACACAGATATTTTATTTTACTTTTAGAGTCCCAGTTGATTTCTAAAAATCTAGTCGGATCCCCTATATTATTTTACCTCCTTCGCTTCGAACACTTTCATCATTCTTCCTCATAAAACCATCGTGATTGGTTTATTATGTACCAAGTCTGTGTTAAACTATCGTAATAATAACAGAGGTGAGTGAGTGTCGAAACTGTAAGTGCAATCAATGAGCATGGTGGACAATGCACCGGTGCATGTCTGTGCAACCGAGTAATTAATGACCACTAACCATGTGCATCGTTTAATAATCGCGTTTCGCAAACATTTCCCATTGGCATTTATATCAAGCTAACTACTAACTAGAACTTTGACCCAACTCCGCTTATAATAAAGTATATTCTGTTAGATATTCTTATCTTTTGTCTAAGTAGTTTTTTTCTGAAATATATTACAGGTTAATATATAATATTTTAAAATTCTAAGAACGCCGTGTCTACTGCTGTTTCCTATTAAAAAAAATGTTTTATACTGTATAAACGATGGAGACCGGGATGCATTTTTTTTTAGGTTTCCTTCCTAGATGTCGATTTGTATGTTTGGTCGGAACCACGTAAAAACTACCGGGCTGATTTCGATGGTTTTGGCTAGTCGGCACAAATTCCTATACTTAAATCTCCGCTACTTTTTGTCCTGGGTATCGCGCGGGAATATTTCTGGGAAACGTTTAAAACGGCCAGATTGAAAAAAATCTGCTGTACGTTTCGTTAAAAAAATTAACGATTTAAATTTTCGTTCGAATTTTTATGTGTTCAAGTGAGCTCGGGATGGCTTAGATTCACAATAGGATTCCCTAGGTGGGGCTGCAATCGGTTCTACATTTTCTTTTTTAAGGCAGGACAACGTCTGCTGGGCTTGCTAGTCTTTCTAATAATATATAATGGTTGGAAAACACTGAAACATGACATTCTGATAATACAAAAAGTAACTATGGAAAGACTTTAAGCCCCATTTGAAAGGTTTTTGTCATGTTATTAAATAAAACACAATTATTTAAATAATGGATGTTTCAGATCAAATCAAAATTTAAAATAAAGCATTTTTTTAAAATTTTGGACAATTTGTTCTTTAAATATATGTTTTTAATAAAATAAAAAGTCAATAATTAAAACAAGAGCTATCTTTGATGCCATCCACCTTCTGAACATTTACGTTAAAATTTTAAACTGTATTTCTGAGACATTTTCAGAATGTTGCTTTCAGTTTTGCATATGCAGTTTAATGTTAATAAAATGTAAAGTCAAATTTTATTTTCCAATTTTGAGTTAAAAGTTATCAACCGAAGAAATAATTATAACTAGAGTGAATTCAAAATTACTTTATACTATGAATAACTCTTATCTGGTTATCTAAAAACCAGCCCTTAATATTATATTTTTCATGCTAGGACTTCATCTGCTTTAGTGATTAACATTTAGGCTGTGACCGAATGCGGCTTATTTAAAGCGTTAAGAAATAACGCCTTTAACAGATAGCCACATTAGTATGTGTATAAATGTGTTATCTGTCAATAATTAATGTCATTAGCAATGTCGGTATCTTAAATAACGCATTAAAGGCATCGTTATATTTTTCTGAAACGGCCTATATCCATAACATTCTCCCAGATGAAGCCGCACCATTTGTGGAAACTTGTTAATAAAAACTTTTGTATTTGAATTTAATAATAGTTGTGCACCTTCCCCTCTTGGATTTGTATAGCTATGCCCTATTTGTTACTATCTACAATGAACGCAACTTGGTTAATTGGAGTTTATTTGTTCAACATAGCGCTGAAGTGTTACTCTTATGTCACATAATAGCGATTGCTCGATTTTAATTAACGGTTCTTTTTTATAGCTAGAGTACAGCAGATAGGCTGCAGGCTTACCTGATGGAAAGCGGTTACCGTCGCTTATGAACTAGTCATAGCCACTTTTTTCAGCAACTACCAGTAGTTAGTAGTAGTAAGACCCAGGTCTTAGTGGATGATCTTTGAAAGGAAGGTGTAGTTTAATATATGGCGCTGCACTATGGTGTGGTAAAACCGAAATTAGAAAAGTGTTTTTTAACCTTCAAAAAATAATAGTAACGAAACAAAAAACCTTATTACTATCAAACTACAATATATTAAAAAAGATTCACGTTATTCCTTTGGATACAAATATATTTTGAAAGTTAAGAAAACTCTTTTCTAAGATTTCCATTTTCAAGATAACACATTGTTGACGAAAAGAGGTAAAAGCCAAAAGTAACATACTATGTTTTTGTTAAAGACATATAATAACTTAAATAATCATTTATAATTATAATAAAATATTATATTCTAAACTGTCTAGTGAATTAAAACTAAATAGTTAATATATATATAATAGTTAAAAACTAAATAAACTAAATTAAACTACACTATAAAAAAACATAGAAATTAAATACTATATACTTTTGGTACACATCATAAATACAATTATTTTCTTTTTTCTTCTTCCATTTATAATCGTGTGGGATATTATTAGGCGTTTTAAAATGTATGTCCATGTTCTTTAATGACTTTTTACTTGAGTCTAGGTGATTGGCAATATTTTTTCTACTGTGCCTATGTCAATAACTGTATATAGATCAATTATTGTTTCGATGGTTAAAAATATTTTTTTCTCCTAAGTGCTTCGCGAAAAACAGTTTAAGTAGGCCAGATAGAAAAGATAAAAACATGCTCGCCAATGAAAAAATGATGTAAAGAGATAGATTATCGCGGGCACTCGCTTTTAATATAATAGGGCTATTATGTAAATATGCAGTCTCATGAAGTTCTTACTATCAAGCCTTCAAACGGAAATTAAAAAATAATATTGTTTTTTGTAATAGGTAAAAAGGTTGTTAATTTCATAATGCAAAATTATTGTAATAGTACCCACTGGTATTAAATACTAATCGTGACTTAATTATATAGTGATTGAGTGAGTAATTTGGTAATAAGTTTATACAAAACTCTTTAAAAAAACCAATTTAATTTTCCCCAGTTTTTCTGCTTTTGCAGCAACTTTTATAATTGTTCGATATATATCTATTTAATACCTACATATCTCTGCTAACATTACTTCCCTCTGGTAGCAATTTGTTACGTTCTTTATATTTATGTATTTTATTTTTAATTATTTAGTTAAGTTATTCTCATATATACCTATTTATTGAATAAAAAAGATAAGAGTATATACATAGAATGTTGATTAATATTACTTAAAAACGATTTTTATTTGTGGTGTACCTCCAAAAAGTTAAGTTTTCCTAGATTTACCTCGAACACAAAATGTTTGCGGAACACTGATATAGAGGACTAACGCTGCTAACTACAAACAATTTACAAAATCAAAATCGGTTTAGGAGTTCCGAAGGAAAGCGTTAAAAGCATTTAATTTTTATTTATATATTATCATTACCGGAGAAATACTGCGCAGCCTTCCAAGAAAGGTTGTACTTAAACTCACTACACTTATTAATTCCAGTTTTAGACTAAATCATGTTCCAAGTCTGTGGAAAGTTGCGGAAGTGATCATTACAGCCCAACTTATCTCTTACCGATAATATCTAAACTATTTGAAAAACTGTTATTGCGGCGCCTGAAACAAATAATAAAAGATAAATAACTAATCCCCGATTATCAAATTAGATTTAGAGAGAAAAATTCAACCATAGACCAAGTGCATAGTGATTTTATATAAACATCACTGAGAGAATATTAGAAGCAAGAAAGTTTGTTCTACAGTATTTTTAGATGTGGCACAATCATTCGACAAGGTATGAAGGACTTAATTTCGATTTAAGAAAAATGCTAACTAAATAGTATTCGAATTTGTTAGCCTCATATATAACAGAATGTTCAGGGTTCGACAAGAAGACTGCTTTTCGGATCTTTAAAAAAATTAAAGCTGGAGTACCACAAGGTCAACTGTTAGGCCCGGTCCTGTACCTAATATACACAAGTGATATTCTAAAACTAGAAAATAATACCATATCTACTTTCGCGGATGACACAGCTATCATGGCTACAGGAGTTACCGACGAAAAAGCTGTGGAAAATGTCCAAAAAAACAGTTAATACCATCTACAACATGACAAAAGAATGGCGTATTAAGCTCAACGAGGCCAAGTCGATCCACATTGACTTCACTAATAAAATGGCAAATTATAATAAATAACACCGTAGTACCGTATGAAAATACCGCAAAGTACTTAAACATGTCATTTGGTAATGGTATTTGCTAAACAGCGCTGAAAGGCTCACGTCAAAAGGAAACGCGAGGAACTGGAGGCTCGCTACAGAAATATGTACTAGCTACTTGAAAACCATTCAAAGGTGTCAGTACCTAAAAAACTGCTTGTTTATAAACAAGTCCTGCTGCCAGTTTGTATCTATAGCATATACAATTGTGGGGCTGTATCAAACTAAGTGATATAGAAATCATACAACGCTTCCAAAATAAAATAATGGAAGGCATTGTAAATGCGCCATGGTACATTAGATCGAGCGACCTCCATCGGGACCTGATAGTGGAGTTTGTCACCAGCATTATTAGGAAGAACCCGCGGCTTCATCGTCATGTGAATGTCAAAGCGATCCAGCTCCTTGACAACACGGACATAACGAAAAGGCTCAAAAGGACAAAACCATTTGTACTAGTGCTATAAACAAAACAAAAGTGTAGTGTAATGTGTTAGCTGTTATTATAATAAAGAACACATAAAAGAAGTGTCTTCGCCTTAATAGAGAGAGACAATAAGTAAAGTGTCAATGGATACTTTCTTAGTGTTAATACTCTTAGTTAGTTTGGGTTATATGTAAATTACTTATTAGTCTTTTTAGATTAGATGGTAATATTAAAGAGGTATTTCTTCACAAATACTTTATCTATTAAAAAGAAATATAAACTATAGATTAATACATTAACAAAATTTCAAAATGTCATAGCATGGTCAACCTTAATAATACAAACTAAATTATTTCTGTTAAAAATATATACAACACACATTTTTCTCTAAAATTCTTAACATCTGTTGCCAGTCGCATGAAATTTTCAATAACGCCAGAACAGTGATTCTGTTTTACGTTTCGAAATAATATAAAAATAAACCTAGGTTTTAGTTCTCTCTGAAGTTATAAAAATAGTAGTTACACTGCATAGTGACTGACAAAATATTACTTTTACACTTTTAATAACATTTCTATTTTATATCGTCTAGTCAATAATTTGTTTTTTTTTTTTAATTCCATTGTCAGAATGTTAATATTATTCTTTTCACTATGAGGTACGACCTAGTTTGGGCTTATACCAACTTTGTATTTAACATAAAATATTTGTGAAATGTACAGCGGCAAATTAAAAAGATCGCCAGTTTTCAAATTGATTCATTTAACGTTCCGCGAGCACATGTTACCTTTTCAAAGTAAGTCACAGAATAACTGTTCTACAAACTAGAGATTTTTAGCTGATTGCCAATAAATATTACAATTACTTAGACCCAAATTGTCTAAAAAGATTGTTTAGAGTTGTAAAACCGTTTTATTGGTTTAATATTTGTAATAAACTAGCTTCTGCCCGTGACTTCGTCCGCGTAGATTTTTTTTTCAAAAGTACCCTATGTTACTTCAATCCCTCCATGAATATGTGTACAAAGTTTCATGATGATCGGTTGAGTACTTTTCGCGTGAAAGCGTAACAAACAAACTTACATTCATATTTATAATATTCAGTAGGGATGTAGTGATTATATCATCTTTGTTTCTTATTGTTAATCTCGGCGTCTGTCATTGCCAACATTGCAATGTTCACGTTTCTGTCTATACACACAAATAAATAAAATTGAGTGTCTGTTCGTAACGTCAGCATAAGCTTCTTACTAAATACATATGACTGTATATATGGTGCCAATATTATAAAATCAATTTAAACTTTTTTTGTGTGGATGTTCCAGCTAATCTTTGAAACGATTGGACCGATTTTAACGGGACTTTCACTGATAGATAGTTGATGCATAAGTAAGGCTACCTATTTTTCAGGATTTCAAGAAAAAAAACAAAAAGTGTTTTCTAAACATTTATTAAATCTTGGTAGTACTATTTCTTGTACTCGTGAAAGGAAAAGTCGACTTTAAGGTGATGAACATTTTAATCCTGTGAGTGTAGAGTATGAATTCTCTCAAACAAAATCCAATTATCCAAAATAAAAACTATTTACTTCAATTTCGTTTATTTCAATAATAAATTAAAACTAGAACTAAATCACAGTGAAAAATCACTGTCTTATATAGACAACAGAGTATATTAATATATTAGGACAGTGTATATTAAGAACTAGACCGCACTGCGAATTCTAATTTTAATTCTACTTCTACCACATCTACTTGATTCCATGCGGAAAATATTATGCGTTTCTTTTTCACAACTAGCTTTTTTTGAAATGAAAAGATATAATTCACATCTAACTTAATGTATTTTTTTTTAATTTATTACTCGAAATACCTTTCTGCAGGTGTCCTCAGACTGATACATACTTGGCATTCAAGAAAGTTGACTGGACGTTATAACCTATTTTTCATCTTGAAAAATGCTATGCTTTCCTTTGCAATACGGTTGCTATGTTTCAGCGAAAGAAGTTAATAAGGTGAAGATAGGATATTTGTCCGACTGCATGGCTACCATTCCTAGTCTAGACTATTCCGCCATAATAACCTTGAATTGTGTTCCGGCGTTAGTGACCAATATCCAGTCTCCCTTAAGTGAGCAGCAGCGCATTTGTAGCACCTTTGGTGTTGCAAATGTCCATGACGATGGTAACTGCTTTCCATTAACTAGACCGTCTGCCAATTTGCTGAACACCTGCAATAAAAAAAATCTGAAAAAACGAGTGCGTCTCGGGATGCCCGACATAAGTGATAATTTAGCCTGTCTACCGCTGCTGTATGCGTGAGAGAAAAGGTAGCCAGACAGACTGGCACCGTAACACGTTACGTAACGAAGCGGTTTACCATAAGAAGTTATCACTTCAACAAAAAGAAGTTACTTGAAAAGCTCTAGAAATTACATAAAACTTATATATATATATATACTTAGGTATCAGTAACAAAGTAATGTTTTAGTTTGTTTTGTAACGCAATAGTGAGGACAATTGACCACATATTTTATGTTTTACAATGTAGTTAATTGATTGACCGGTTCACTGTAATGATAACCTGAAAACAACTCATGTTTATTACTCGTGTAAATAAATTACAGTTGGTGGCATACTTGATTATATAGGTCGCCGACTTAATAAGACTTGAAAACTCTTTGTCATACACATTATTTTTTATGTAACTACAATAAAAAAAAATGTACCAATTAAGGTAAGAATGTTGATAAATTGAAACGGTGTACATAGACTAGGAAGTAAAATAAAATTTTAACCTATATGTATGACCTTCAAACTGTTCTCCGGTGGAACTTATTTTGAATAAAAAAAATTGAATTTGAATTTGATATCATCCCATGAACTTCCCACTGCCGTTTGTAGCCTTCAATTAAGGACGCTTTCTGGGGTGGAAATGACTGGTAATAATGCAACCGCTACCAAGCTCTTTTAATAATTATTAATACAATTTACTTTGTTCAACCTTGTATTAGTTCACGATACATTATATAAAGACCACGAAGAAAGACACGAATATCTATACACATAATTATTATGCAGTAAAGTTATATTGCTAGACAGTTTGTTGCGTCGCTATTTCGCCGTTTACTAAAATTGCTTTGGTAGACTCAAGACTTTCAATAAGTATTCTGTAACATTCCATTTTGAAATAAAAATATTCATCTTTATTTTTATTTATTGTTACTTGTGTTTGCATAATCGACACATTCAATATACACGATACCGAAAGCTTACTAACCTAAAAATTATCGTGTCGCGGTGTTTGTTACCAAACTACTCCGAAACGGCTGAATCGATTTATGCTTTGATTTAATTTATGCTAATACTTATATATCGGGTAAATCTGAGAATTGGTCAACATGTATTTTTCATACCCCCTAAATATTTTTTTACTTTTTGTCAAATTTATTTTTATGATTTTGCATTTAAAAATACATATAACCCTAAATTTTTACCCTTACCACCAACCCATATTTTTTAATAGCGATATTATTACTTTAATAATTTTCTACTATTATTGATAAGTTATTCCGAGAATGATTGAAATTAATAATTGGTCCCGGTCGATGGCGCTGCAATCGGGTTCTAAATATTTATTTTTAAATAGCAAAATAACGTCTGCCGGGTACAGCTAGTATTTATATGAGTGATTCTTGCTTTGCTTGGTTTGTAACGGAGCGAAACACTCTAAGGGAATCAAGAAACTCTCACAGAAATATATGTGCTGGGTAAGCTTGAGGTAGGTATCGCGTATACCAAGCATACCGATTCCGCACCGTCAAATCATTAAACGGCCTTAAGGGAATGGTTTATGTACCCTGCACAGTTATCTAATGTGGATTAACAGGTTTTAAATATACGTGACCTCGATAAATCTCTACAGAATTCAGTCATTTTTCCATATAGACAGTTCATGTACTGCCATGCAGTTGCCTGATATTATTGTCGTTGACTATTGACTATAAATTCTAACACTCTTCTATTTATATCCATGAAGTTAGTCTGTAAGAAATAATCTTCAATTTTTCCCAAGAATAGGTCAGATTATGAAGCTTAATCAGCGTGATAATAGCAAGCTATGCATTCATAATAGCAAAACGACACTAATGTAACAAAGTGTAATATCTAAGTCATCAATAATACAATTATAATAAATTAGCTGACAATATAAAAAGGCAAAATCTTATATTATTTAAAAAGCATGTAAAGATATTTTTTTTTAATAATGAAATGCTACTTTAAAATGGAGGAATAGTAAAATGATAAGTTCTATCTTCTTTTGCTTAATGTTTCTTTCATATGTAACATTGTTATGGCATTAAATTTATATTTATATTGTTAGCCAATTTCAATTTGGTTGTTTATTTAATCTGAACATTGCACGTCTAATAAGACAAAGTGTAATGAAACCACTACAACAAAACATCGAAGTACAAAGAGAATAATAAAAATTATTATTCTATTCCATAAGATTTTAATTTAATTTAAAATATCATGAACTGTTCTTGTAATATACAATATTTTATTACAAAAAATCTATTCTAAAATCATATAACTGAAATCAGCTGATCTCTATTTCTGATGTATTGGTGTGAAGCTTCGAAAACATGTCAAGAATAAATATTAACTTTCTGCTGTACAAATACACAAATGAAATCACTTTGAACGGAATCCGCCTATGCTCGCCGTTGTGTCTAAGAATACAAATTAACCGATTTGATGGAGAAATGTTGTTTTTTTAAAACAAAGGGTTTGTAGAACAGAAAGCGTTCATTTACTTCCGAAACGAGAGTGCAGTAAGAAATAATGGCCGCAATTACAAGTACCTACTTTCTTTTTTTATATAAGTTTTATCCTTTTTATTCTCCAGTATCGACTTTCCTCGTGTCTAGTTTTAGACTGAATCCGATGTCCGAGTGCATAATTCCAACACAGCTTACATTCTTTTTTAAATGATGCAGTGCTTTGTGTCCTGAGAATCTCGCGGGAATTTTTAGTTAAACGTGGCCGATGTCGCGGGCATATCCTAGTGTATAAGTAACAAATTTCAAGTAAAATCGCAAACATGTTTCTAGTTTTGCCGACTTAGACAATTTTGATGATGCCTAAGCATTGAACTTTAGTCGAGATTCGTATTACTAAAATATTCCATTATTTTGCATTGAAACCATTTTATGTGACACCACCTAGTCTGCACTTTCGCAATACTAGGTGCGAAGATCGATAATTTCAACACTGTATGCGTTTTGTTTAAAGTGTGGTTTTGAAAATGGGTAGCTATATGAAATAATGAATAAGGAAACATATTTGTCACACAATTATATGTTTTCTACTATAGCTTACATATTATAAAATTTTATTCACAGAACAATTATAAAATTACATAAAATCGAATACAATGCAAGAAAACTTAACTTATTTGTATTGTATTCTACCCATAGTCTCCCAAGACTATAAGTAGAATACTGAGCCCAGATCACCGTCTTCTATGGGTAAGGTGCCCAGAAGCCTGGCTACGTATCTTCGCTGGATCGCCATACTGATTCATTGACGGAGACAAGCACCAGCCTTCAGATCACCTGAAGAGTCGATGAGTCGTTTCGATAAACATATTTTGACTTTTTGATTTAAGACTGTTGGTTTAAAGTTACTTAAAGTACAAATAATTTAAAAAAATCATTTAAGACTCGATTTTTTTAGTAATAGTAGAATTCGTCGTAAAGGTAGACAAAGGAATTTTACTCCATACAGCTAATTCTGATGTACCTATAAGTCTTCATGAAGTAGCGCAGTTATATTGTAGGGTGAAACGTACGCTATTAAACCGAGTTCTTGTGAAAACTCGAAAGGCCACAATTGACTATGGAGTTCAAATTTCTTACAAAGACACATAATTACTACTCAAAAATTAGGAATATCCTACAACTACTGTAAATTTTACACGTTTTTAGAAAATGAAACAGCACAGCACAACGTCCCCTTTCAGTTCCCGTCAAAAATAATCAAATTTTTTAAAGATTTTGTTTAAATTAAATTAGGCTCCCATAGATTACCATAAACAAAAAATAAAATTAAATAATTAAAATGAACAAGATGGTGGTAGGGTTAATAAAGTTTAACATTACTCATTGACACTCGAGTCTTCCGTGATGACGGCTACTGATAATTAGCCGAAACGTCGGAATAAAAATCAAATATGGTGTCGTGCTCGAAACCGTTAAAACTTAGTTTTATTTAGAAATTTTTTATGATAAAAGATTCGTGTTTGACCACGCTCCCACCTAATGTTAACGAAGATTCGCTGGAAGATGGAGCACGCTTACCCAGAAAATACTTATTTACAAGACATCTAACAAGAATGTAATATTCGGAAAAGGGGAGTTGAATATGATTGTCATGAAAAACTTGACGATGTTCCTTAATACGTTATAATTAGGTCACCCTTCGTAATGGGCGGCCTACAAAACACTTATGTATTTTTTTGAATTGCTTGTATGAGGCTAACAGGCAGACTAGATACTAAATAACACGTCGGTAACACTGGGGCGTTGCCGACGTGTTATTTATAATATTTTTATACTATATGCACGTTATTTAACATCATTATAAATATGTCGCTATTTTTACTTTTAAGATCTCTTCAAACAGTAAATGTCAAAAAAACTTGTGATTTATAAGTTAACTGATAGTTTCGACCACTCATTTAGTAGGAACTTGGTGTTTAAAGTTATTGGTGTGGTAATTACAAGAGATATACGTATGAATCTTTGATAATTCCAAATCGCTTATCTAAACTTTATTTGACGGTTGTTAATAGACCCTTATTATAAATTTACGTAATAAGCATCATTATAAAAAAAGGCCACCTTGAACATTATTATCATTATGAATTCGGAATTGATGATTATGATTTCATATACTAATACCTTCTTAAGATTATTTAAATTAAATATTCAGGGCCATTGATCTTACATAATCAATAGCAGCAAATATATGTTATCATTATATTACATTCTTATGTATTCATACATATTAAATACCCTATTTAACGTAAACGTAACGTAAATAAACTAATAATAACTTGCACGTATTATTTACTAGGGCTTACTACAAGTCATCACCATTCTCACTTTAAATCTCTACCCCTATGTATCCCGTAGTCCGCCTTCTTACTTTTCTTCTTCATTTCGCGTGATCTTATAGTGAGACTATTGATACACATTATTGTCCTGTACGATATTAAAATAGTTTATAACTTTTGGTATACCACTATTACTGGGGCTTAAGCATAGGAACTGCTCAAAGGCATTTAAAATTAATTTTTAGTTCGACCATATAGAAAAATCATAATTGAGTGTTAAATTTGCATATGGGAGCGGAAGTGTATATAAAGTCGCGTACACACAGGCCCAACAAGAAATTTGCCGTGTGACAGTAACATTTTATTTAGATAGTTTATTTGTGATTACTGTTGCCCATGGATATCTGCAATACTAAGGCAGCCGATGTTTTGCCTATCTCGTTGAGACTCAAAATTTTTGTTTACGCCCTTTTTGCAGAGTCCCATATGGTAGCGCTTTATGAAAACCGCGGGAGGCAGGGAGTTAATTGCATAGGTTGATCACATCCCACGACTTTCAGGTGTCGAAAATGAACTCCCAGTCACTTGCGAGTGGTGCCTTTTATCTTATTTTTTTATTTAAAATCAAAGGAATCCTAGCATGTAACCGTCCCACAAAATGGCTACAATATAGCCAACGAGGCTGGTTTGTTAGTCTTGTCTGTACCCGCCATTAGCCGTAGAGCGTTAAGTTGTTGTTTTCGGAGGCTGTTAACACGAGGATCTGTTTGCAGCGTAAGCGGGTGGGCGCGTGCAAGGTGGCGCCGGCGGCGGTGGTGGAGCGGCGGAGCGGCGTGCGCGCGCGACTTTAAGCGATCGCCGACGCCCGAGGACCATGCTCGCAGTCCGCACGCGCCGCGCCGCACGACCGCGCGCACCATGCTCAACATGAAGCTCAAGGAGCGCCTCGCGCTAGCCATCAGCGCCTTCCTCGTCTTCTTCACGCTGATGCTCGTCGTCGATCTGCAGATGGACTATGGCATCTCCGGGCACAGAGTCCCCTTGCATGGCCGGGTCAAGATCAGTGACGATCAGGATAAGGGACGCTCGGCATATATAGAGTTTCGGAAGAGATTCCTTCAGAAAAGGTTGGTGAAGGGTTTATGGTGATCTAGTTATGTGTTTGTGAATTCATTGATTTTTGAAATGTCAAAATCTATGCGCTGTGGCGGTACGTATGTACATAAATAATTATATTTTCTCGTATATATTTTATAACTAGTTTTTTTTAATAGAATAACATTACTCTAACTAAATGACTACGTATGTGTAGAGTGAATAAAATGAAATGGAAAACGAAATGTAATCTTATCAAACACAACAATGACCATTTAATGGCATATCTTGATAATGAAACATATTTAGCTACCGCAACGTTCACCTACTATTCTTTTATTAACTGTTTTTTAATAGCTAATTAACATTAACACAAAATTAAATAATTAAAACATGTTCTTAGTTATACAACAAGAATCTTCATTATTCTTTACAAATTAAATAAGTGTTTCGCATGTCCAAAAATACCTAAGATGTCAAACAAATTGTCTTAGATCCAATTTCTGAGAAAAGAATATTATACATGATGTATTTACCATGTGTGTTATCTTGCTATGTTATCGGCATACATACACTAGAGTTTGACAGCGTCTTATTAGATAACCGGACTGTTGGAGAGAACGTAAATAAATTTAAAAACTGATATCTGTGACAATATACTATGTTAGGCCAAAGTTTTTGTTCAAATTTAATACACTTAGTTGTTAAATAATTTATTGCAAATTTATTGCAAAGTGATTAAATAAAGAGAATACTTAATGCCGCGATTGGAAACCTTGTTTCAAAACATCTGTAGGTATACACACTCATTAAGATATTTATTACATTTGAATTATTGCAAAAATTGTACCTGAAAAAACTTTAATCAATAATATTTTCTTAAGTTTTCGCGACTTATACACAAATAAAACTACGTTTTAACGGTTTTAAGCGCGGTAATTTATTTTATTTAGGTTTATCCGACGTTTCTGCCGCTTTTCAGTTGCCGTGGTCACGGAAGACAAAGATGACATTTGTCAAACGTGTATTGTCAAAGTTTTTATTCAGCCTACCGCCAACTTGTTCATTTTAATTATTTAGTTTTAATTTTGTTTATGGATATTATTTACTCTATGGGAGCCTAATCTAATTTACCAATAAAAATAAAAACTTTGACAATACACGTTTGACAAATGTCATCTTTGTCTTCCATGACCACGGCAACTGAAAAGCGGCCGAAACGGTGGATAAACCTAAATATAATAAATTACCGCGCTTAAAACCGTTAAAACGTAGTTTTATTAACTTTAATCAATATTTAGAACTTCCTTTATTTCTTCTCTTTCAAATCTTATGTTGGTGTAATTGTGAAATTAAATAAAGTCCATGGGCGTTAAATGTATATTTTTACACATTCCCCATTTAATAAGCATGACGCTTGTGTTATGGGTAATATAACACTGGACTCTAGGGTCCATCCTAGACCAAAATAAATAACGTTAATTATGAAATTTTTCGTTTCGTTTATGAAATTCACCAAGCCAGAAATCGAATCGAATCCAGAGCCTCTGTGTGCCAGTGAGCTTGACCGTTAAGAACTTTACATGTTCAACTATAAAAGTCGTCAAATGAAATGTTTACTACTACATTTTTATATTACCTAGTTTCACTAAGGGAGGTAAAACTAAACGCACATGGACTCATTTTACATCGAAAAATAAGATAATTTGAGAGGGATGATATGTATTAAATGTATAATTAACGAAGTGCAATAAAATGAGCTATATGCATAGGTAACAAACATATGATACTTTTGATTTAAAACCGCAATTATACAGACTTAGGGCCACTTGCATAGGGTTGCTTACATTTGTATAAAAAAACCCAAAACGTATTTAACACCCTTAAATACAATTAGCGTCTTACACAACGCAATTTTATTCCGCTAAATATGTTTAAAGAACTGTTTTGTGTAAAACGTATTTAGGCAGTTTAATACTATTAACTAGTTTTATTTAAAGGCGATCGTTATGCAAGCGGCCCTTAGTGTAGTCTAAACTACAAACTCGCTAATTTTAGAGAAACTACATAAATGTTTTAAGAAAACATTTTTCTCAACCAATGCTGAACAGCATTCAAAAAGCGTAACAGTTTCGTTCTGTGAAATTTGATTTCATATATGCTGTCTGAATTGGGTCAGTAAACTTATGTATACCTTTAGTTCTTTAAAATAAAATAGTTTCACATAATACAATTTTTATAATTCGAATGGCATTTTAAAAATATTGAACTCACAAATAACAAAAGTCGATTAATTAAAGATAGAGCAAATAAAAGACGTCACGGCACAAATGTTTGCATAATAAATCAAATGAATTCTTCACAAATAAATAACAATTCGTAATACTTAAAATGTACAGTGGCTGAACGTTAGAATACGTTTGAACTCTTTTATAAATCGGGGCGATAACAATTTGTAACAAACGGCGGGCATCGTAATTTCCTTGGTAAATTAACTTAAGCTGAGCCAAATATAAAATTTAAACTACCTAAATCGTTAATTTTAATTTCTATTTTCTTTCGCTTTCTCCCAATTATTTAGGGTCGGAACAATGTCGTTTCCTACCATAATCTTCAATTCTGGCATACATCCTCTGTCACACCACAAATCATTATATCATCCTTCATGTTAGGAGCCTTAAGAACAGACGAGCGTGCATGACAAGAGCTATGAATGTCAAAGAAGCAAGTGAGGTGTGTAAGAATGGGCCTAAATGGCGCTCTGTTGTTCGTGCCTACCCCGCAAGGGACCTGGCGTGAAGTTATGTATGTATGTATTCTTCATAGAATTCATCCATCTTCTTTTGGTTTACTTTTACCTTCGTACCCATCAATGTTGCAGTTGTACATTGTGTGTGTTACGTGGCTTTAAGCCCTCTTCATTACATACCGCCCAGACCACCTTAATCTTCTTCCTCTTAGTTTTTCAGTTAACTTTAATATTGATAAAATGTAATAATTATTCGATATTACTTTATGATAAGATATCATGCAAGCTGCTCTAAAATTTTTAGGTCAGTAAGTTTAGGTGAGTTTCAAAGCTCATGCTACATCTATCGATTTAACAGTAGTTGATTAAGACAAATATTATTACTATCAACGTGTAAACTTTAAAAAACACAAAATGTCCTTATCCTGATTAAATTACGATATTAATAGTTTTTTGTTAATCTACGTATGCAATATGTTATTGATTGATGCACTGGATTTTTTATGCATCATAATTATTACACGCCAGGATATTATTATTTACAATTAAAAATATCCCAATATTTTTCAACTTCGCTAAATCACATTAAGATCTAAATTTTTACTGTCAGATATACAATTATTTTATAGTTTTTGAAACAATTAAAAAAAATATATATTCAAAGTTGTATATTTGGGCATATAGTTTCTAACTAAACTTCTATGACGATTAAGATTGTTGTGTTCCGGCATTAGTGGCCAGGTTCTAGTATCCCTTACGAGAGCAGCAACGCATTTGTAGCACCTTTGGTGTTGCAAATGTTCATAGGCGATGGTAACCGCTTTCCATCAAGTGGGCCATCTGCCTGTCTGCTGAACTCCTACAACAAAAATAAAAAAAGACATGACATAATAATGAAAAATAATTTGAGATTTGTATAAATAAATTACTTAATTAATTAATACGTATATTTAAAATTATATGTATAACTTTAATACTCAGTAACGTTAATAAAATTATTATTACACATTTATTTCTTTACCGATTTGGTAAAATAAGTAATAGATGAATTTAACCAAATAGTTATAGAAATAATTAACTTTGATGTGAAAACTTAAAATCACTATATTTTTTTACTTGCCCTTTGACCTTATTCTATTGATCGAGACAACTAAATTTTGATTTCGTCAATAAAAAATGCGCAACAAAAAGTTATTCGTTTACTTAAGAATTGTATAAAGTGCCAAAAGTTTCATATAATTATTGTACAACGCGTACCAAATTTTCAGAATTGCCACTTTGAAACTCAAATCATCAGTTCGGTATTTCAGTAGCATTAATTATTTTTAAACCCCTATAACTTTAATTTACACTCTGTCCTTTAAACTACTTATTAAATAATAATTTAATATAATTAAGTTAAAATGGTCTTCTTTAGTTAAGGATTTAATTACAGCACCAGTAGGTCGATTGTGTTTCGTATAATAATTAAGTTTCGTAGTGAAATAGGCAATAATTTTTAAAGGTCGTTTCCGATAAGGAAATCAAGAAAACGAATTAACCAGTTATGATTTCTCTTAAAGTAATATCACGAAATATTTCCTAAATTATATTAGGCTCCCATGGAGTAAATAATAAACATAAACAAAATTAAAACTAAATAATTCAAATGAACAAGTTGGCGGTAGGCTAAATAATACTTTAACAATACTCATTGACACTTGACATCTTTGTCTTCCGTGATCACTCGAATCGAAACGTCGGAATAACAAAAGTCAAATAAATTATCGCGCTTAAAACCGTTAAAACGTAGTTTTGTTACGAAATATTTCTGTTTAAATCTTTACTAGGGTTCCGTGGCTGTTTTGGCAAAACGGAACCCTCATACAATCGTCTGTCCGTATGTTCTTATGTACTTGCGTCAAAGCGTTGTCCTTTCCTTAGAAACTATTGGGTCTAGAAGCATGGGATTATTCTATATACCGCTTTAGTGTGTGGTATTGGAGCACGAAAAATTCCGCAATGTATATAACCGTGCCGTAAATTATTTTCAATGTACATACATAGTGCATGTGCTGCTTTATAGTCTTTATCTATATTTTATTTTTATATAATACACTACCAAAAATCTTATATTGAAATTTCGTTTAAAATCTCCTTAGACATTGGGTTGCCTGGAAGAGATTGCTATAAGCCGCCCATTATGTTAATGCAAATTTATCCATACCAATTGTCTAGATTTAAGTTTATGGTGAACAATGAAGAATTTTCATTCATTCATTCTCGTGTATAGTTTTGTCATCTAGTTCTAAAAAAATCATAAATATGGCCGTGCGTGGCTTTCCCTGATCGCTATAATAGTCGTGATGCTTTTCAAAAAGGGCGTAAATATATTCTCAAAATCCTGACGAGCTAAAAAATCGGCTCCCTCGATGTTTCGCATGTCCAACGGCGGCAGAGAACCGTAGAGTGGAACAATCTGAAAAAAATAATGTTTGATTAAAATCCGTTAAGTAATTGCTACATCTGGGACATTTTCGATTAGATTATTTTTGGCGTCATAGTCAAATAACGAAAACATTGATAGTTTGTCACACCCACCAGAGCCCAGACAGCCCACTTTACTCTCCTCCTATTTACATTTCCTTACTATTTCATCCTCTTTATCCCAGTTTTCCTATATCACCCCCATATACCATCCTTTCTATTCTGTTCTTTAGACAGCTTGCAACGCATCATCCCTGGCGTTGCAAACGTTTATAGGCGATGGTAAGTATTTTTCAATAGGTAAGCCATGTGCCTGTTTGTCAGCTTCACGCAACCCTTTATAGTTTATGGACTGACCCACTTGATCGATTGAATACGATTCTTTTTGTTGTTAATCTTACATAATTACCTTTTTTGATCTCGGGGACAACGCTTCTTTCATGTTGATTATCATAAAAACAAACAACGTGCATGTTTCTGTACAAAAAATATCCGTTATCTGTTTATTTAATATTGAGATAATTTTAGTAATTTCGACAGTATCATGTTTGTTCGAAGGTATAATCGATAGTGCTATCTGATAATGCGAGTTGATGTACAGTTTTGTTAATATTATCTATGCATTCACGTAATACGAGCAGTGAAATTTGGAAATGTTAATACAAAGGCTTATCGTCGACGGAAGATTTCAAAATAATTTGATAAAAAGTCAATAAGATTGTATCAAAATATAACTCATTCAAAATCAGATATTAGAAGAAAGATAATATTAACTAAGACAATAGTAAGTGTAAGTAGATAATAGACGCGGAAGCCCTATACACTTATACACTTTAATATACCTACTAACTAGTTAACATTTTATTAATCACCTAATAACAATTACAAAAACGCAAGATTACAATACTGTCTCGCTAAGAACAATAGGCGAATTTATCGCCTAGAGCCACCTACTAGTATTCATTCTTTACATAAATTTCATATTAATTTCCTGATACTTTATATAAATTTTGGACGTTTTCTACGTTAGTCTGGACGTTAACTATAGAGTAGAATTAAATACAGTAAAGAGTTCCGTGGTAGCGAGGAAATTCTATCATATTTATTTCTATTACTAATTCATAATAAATGGAACTAATGGACTAGCTACGGACTCTTAAAAGTTTACACTTCACAAACAAATAAAGTTAATACATTAAAAGCATATACAGAGACTGCTTCTTCGTTTACTTTTAATAAATTATACATTCATAAGATTCTGTCGAGATTGCATTGGCTGCAATACATATATTGTTGTATATTAAGCATATGCTACGAACGTATTTGTACGGAATGCAAATTGCTTTGTGCAGATAACTTTGTCGGCTTTTAATTTGTATATTGCATCTTGTCGTTGCCGCCTAGGCGTAGTTAAATGGATTGTCTCCTTGATATTTATACTACAGCAGCTATGTTTATAACAACTAATAACTTACTAAAGTTCACTCGACTGCATTCGCAATATCTAGAAGTCCGTGTTTCATAGAAAATACATCATACTTTTTCCGGTATATAGGTACTCGTATACATTGTTCATTATCTATAATAATATAATAAACCTGAACAGGGGTCGAATTTGTACAGTAAATTAAAAAAGATAAAAAATTATACAGGATAATTCACACAAGCGAGTTTCCAAAATATAACTTTAATGTTAGTTTTTCTGTTTGTCTTTCCGTCTGTGTGTTCAAGTGTCGCGTGAAAAGTACTGAACAAATTGAAATGAGACCCAATATAAAGCTAACTTATGTCCTGGATCCACAGTTAGGATACGTCATACCCCTTAGACCGAAAAGAAACCCTTTCTTGCTAGTATAATAGGAGTAGCCAACATAATAAGCAGTCTACATGTAAAATAGATAAATGTGTGCATAAAATGTCATTGATAATACAGTAGTGACATCTGCATATTCGATTCAACTTGGTTTCTAATCCTATCGTTTACATACATACACATTGAAGTCAACGTGTATGAATGTATGTTGTAAATATAAACACGTACGTGTTAAATGAGAGTGAAAATCGTGAATTAAATCTGTTAGTATATTTATTTATATATTAATGTGTAATCTGTTGAAAAGCATAATAAACGATGAATGTCAAATTTTTGCAGTTTCCCAAAAATCACATTATTATCCTATATAAACGAAACTCTGTGAGGATAACGGCCTTACTTATAATAATCTCGTTAAGGAATGATTGGGCATCTTAAGTAAGAAAATCAGAATCAGTCCCTAACCAATGGATATGTTTTTGATCACTTAAAATCGTGTATTACCTGTTGTTTATCTAAGTGGAGAACAGATAAATGAAATTTGAATTATTAACGTAGGTTGTACCCAAAATATTTGATTACAGAGGAGTTTATGGATAAGATTTACATTAATCAGTTGCTAAGCAGTTTCTTTAAATTTAAGAAACGATTATAGGTAAGGCCCTAAGTGTTTATTACAAGAGTCATGAGTTCAGACCGGATGGAAAGCGATCACTATCGCCTATGGACATTTGTAATATCAGAGGTGCTACAAATGCGCTGCTGGTCTATTAAGTGAGACTAGAACCTGGACACTAATGCCGGAATACAACTCAAGGTTGCTATAGCGACATATTTGAGATTTGGGGCGGTAGCCATCCAATCGGGCAAATGCCTTACCACTTGACAAATACCTAGTACATGTGGGTATGAAAGGTTCCCTTGCACATAACCTCTTTCAGTACTACCTTATTGCTGTGGGCAGGCTAAGTACTTCATCGTAAATCTATTATCATGTAATACAAGACGTCTATAATATTATAAAATTCTACGTGTGCGTGTGTGTTTGTACATTGAAGCTATTTAAAAAAAAACAACTGGATACATTATATAAACGATGGGGAACACGATGATTTTTTTTTAGATATATTGTCTGTTTGTTTGAGATTCACGTAAAAACTACTGGGCCAATTTCAATACGGTTTTCCTTGATCAACAGCTAATTCTTAGACCTAAAATCTGCGATACTTTTTGTCCTGGGAATCCTGTGGAAATTTTCGAATTATTTAAAATTGACCCTTTGAAAAAAATTTGGTATTCGAAAGTGATTTTTTCATCGATAAATAACAAATTTTATGTAATACTATATATCCCGGGAATCCCTCGGGTATTTTCCCGGGAGCGGTTTGAAGTTGTTCGGGTGCATAAAAATTGGACTTCTCCGATACAGTTTTCTGTAAAACAATTCCTTACATATTTTTTAAATTCTGTCATATTTTGTGTTCCGGGAATCCAGCGGGAATTTCTCAAGTCAAGCGGGACGGAGTCGCGAGCATATCCTAATATATTAATAACTGTATAAATATTACACGTGCATTGTTTTATTTGTAGCCATCAATCAATATGTAAATTAGAATTGCTTGTCTGGGCGCGTTTTGCGTCAACGTATTTATTTACATCTATTAGGCCTATGTCTGAAATATTAGGCTGAGGTTATGATATCTTAAACGGTGGTAAATGAAACGGGTCGTACATAGACTTTAATCAAGCACACGAGTATTTATTTTTCAGTGTATATAGTATACCTAACAAGATAGGTGCGAATTGTTATAGATCTTTTCAGATGTGACATTGTAGGTTTGTGATTTTTCCTATGGTAACTTATTGGTAAATAATAATAATAATAAATCAAGTTTTCAAATAATCTTCAAGTTCACAAGCTTGGGTCTATAAAATCAATTCAAGCTAGAGATATTTTATAACAAGAGTATAACAGTCCTCCTCACTCTTTCCTTATGAGTAGTGGTAACTTTTGCGCTTGGACGTTTGTGACACTAGAGGTGTTACAAACACACAAATAGACAAGCGATGTTTAAAAATAATTATATATTATCTATATTGCGCATTATGATTTAAACTTTAAGACTTTTAAATCTGTCCATAAAAACAGTGGAAGATAAAAAATTTAATGCTGCGATTTCGACCCGTTGTAAAATACCTATAATTTCTTTTCAAGTCGGTTTTTGTTAAATTATAATTATGAGAAAGTGCTAATCTATACTAATATATTATAATAACTGTTAAAATATATTTGGTCCTACTTGACGGCATTGGGAATAAATTGACTGCCATAAAATTTATATTAAACAATTTTTCATTATAATATAATTCAACTAACAAATTACTGGCGAGTCAATTTGACCCATTATCTTTATTGCTAATGATAAATATTATAACAACAATATATGCAGATAACCTTTTAATTTTAGTTTAGAATTTATCAAAATTACTCAAATTCAGTTCCTACCTTGTTCAATCACAAAACCAATTTTAGCCTCACTATATTGATTGCTTGTGTAAAATAAAACTAGGTGGCTTTCCACATTTTTAAAATTAACATTAACGTTCCAATGTGACTCATAACATTTTGACCTACCTTTATGATGATTTTATTAACCTGCTGTACGACTTTTAAGTGGAAGTGGAGTTCCATTGTCGGTGTTTTATCCACCATCAGAGGCTGAAACCTTGTTGGATAATTATTAATAGTTATTCGGATTCGTAGGTTATGGAAATTTAGAAAAATAGAGTAGTTGCATTATCTTGCAAGAACTACACTAGGAATACTAATATCAAGTAACAAATATAACTCAGAATAAGCTCTAAATATTAATTTCTATTGTTGACGTCCTTTTTTGTGGGGCAGGGGGAAATACGTTTCGTATACTACCGGGCTCTTTCCTGGAGATTTTACCTAAGCAACGAGAGTTATCCACTAAAGATGGCGCAGATAACAGAGTCAATTGTTGGCTCGTGTGGAGACTCAGCAAGGTACCGCTAAGGATAACTCATGGGCCACTACTCCACTAAAACCCCCTTTCTTTGATGTGCCCCGCGGTTACAGTTGGTATAGCGTGAGACTTAGAACGTAGTTACGCCCACACTAATCCTGCACATTAGTGCTTGAGAATGCCTCGGGAGAGGCAAAAACACTCCTCCGCGACACTTGTGCTGGTGAACCCCTGTAGCGGACTCGCACCTCTCTCCCGTTCTCGTTTAGCGGCCTCATTTATTGACGTCTTATGACAACTTCCCTTACTTTCCTCGATACTTACTCAAAAACTTTGATTTTAAAGTGGTGAAAATCAAAGTTTCCATATGTTACGTAAAGTGTATCTATATTTTTTAGACCAAATTAGTCAAATACGATAAGTCGGTACTAGTGAAACCAAAATGGAATTAACCATCTAGGCAATACACTAAAGTACTGGGATTGTGATTCCCAATATTCTTCGTCCTCGTTATCTATTTTTATGAAATACATAAAAATTGATTCGAATATTAAGAAAGACAAGAATAACAGAACAACACTTGTTTATTTAGTAACTAGCCGTACCCGATACTTCGTTCACTTGTAATCACAAATATATTCATATCTTGTGATTCTTGTAAGACATTGAAATGAAACAGAAATATAAGTAAAATTCCTCTTTCAATCTCTAAAATTTCCGTTGATATCTGTTTCAGAGTTAATTCGTGAGAAAATTTTAGACAAATTGAGTGACAAATAATTCTAAAAAGGGTTATTTACGATAAGATAATTATAATGATATAATATGAAACTCGGCTTTTATTTAAATGGGGGCATTAATTTTGATATCACAGAAAGGCGCTTCAATTATATTAGTAAAGATTTCAATGGGTCTTGAAATTTCTGCCTTTCTCTTTTTTTTTGACCTTCGCCAATCATTTGAGGTAGGTACAGTGCGACTTTTCCTTTCATACTGCTCTATTCTCTATACACAGAATCCAGGTATCTTTTTTCTACCTTCAATTTTGTATGCATCGATCTTCCAGGTTAATATTTTTTTATCACTTGATTTTCATCCCTACTCATTACATGAAAATAGTCTTGAAATTTCTATAGGCATAAAATATAAACAAGACGGTAAACAGATATTCCTCTAATTTATCAAATAATACATAAAGTGCCATTAAATGAAACACAAGTAAAAGCATAATTGACAAATCCCTCTTTAATAAATAGCTATCTATTCAGATCATTATTTTGAGGATTGCTTTGTTTAATTGTGTTTTATTGAAAATCCTTTCTTTGATAGCTTTTACTCTGAATGGATCTTTTACAAAGTTATTATGGTTGATCTTTAACGATGTCCTTTGTAAGATTCATTTCGTGATTTCAGTTATGGAGGGTCTTTTAAAATAAAGGTATTATTTTGCTGTTTATTAAATGACTGAATTTCTCATCCGCATTAGTATGTAGATGTGAGAGTGATTTTGTTTTGGTGTTTGTATGATCCTTTTTTACAGTTTTATCTACAAAAAAGGGTGATCGTCAAATTTTGTATACATACAGTTCCTAAAACAGGGGTGAACATGAGATACTTTTTATCCGAAAAAGTAGTTTCAGTGAAATAACAAATCAAAGTTTGCGTAACTGAAATAAAGTGTTTGTGTTTTGTAGTTAGATTACAGCAGACAGGCTCAAGGCCCACGGTGGAAAACGATTACCATCGCTTATACCAAAGATGTCACAACACGCTATCAGCCTCGAAAAAAAATTATGACACCGTTTGAAAAAATCCCATATCGTAGCGTTATCGAAAACCTCAGCTAGGATCTCATTCCAAATACCCACGGTACGCAAGAGAAACGTTCTTGAGAAACGCTGCGTATAAGAGCGAAGCGGCTGCAGGAACTGAGGATGACCGCTCAGCCGATAGCAAGCAATGCGGTCGCAGAAAGAAGACGAAAATGTCTGAAAAGTTTCTTGGAACACTCCCCATTGTACAGTCGGTTAATAATCGGCCTCGAATTGTAAGTCGTTCACAATATGTCTATAAATAAACTTTTTTTGTCACAGCAACGGCAGTAATGGCTCGAGAGAATACGAGCAATCTGCAACATCAGAAACAAGCGGGGGAGGTGTGGAGCCGGAGCCTAAGACCCCAGCACCCCCTGCCGATCGATATGAAGACCTACAACGGATTCTTCACGATCAGCTCCAGGGTAAAGATGAAGATCATGCTGTGATTGTACCCCCGCATCGAGACCTGAACATCTTAAGGCCTGAAAACCCGACTATAGGGGAAATGGAGGATCTTGAACCCAGGTTAGTATTATATTTGTGAACTATTTATTACTCTCAACAATTGATTGAAATTTGGGAATAAAATATATTTATTTACACTGGTAATAAATCATGGTAGTTTAAGCTTTGGGACAATCGCGTCTAATTCAACGATGTAGGTTCGAATTCTAACTATAAGGGATATATAGCTTAGGTCGCTTTTTAACTAGTTTGTGTGTTATTATTATTATTATCACGAAGAAACAAATACAAAACGAGAATTTTTTGTCGTTTAGATTTCAGTACATTATTGTATTTTTAAATTTATATTAACATTTTTAAGCCATGCTACTATATGGAATCATTATATTGATTACAGCGGTTAGGACCACCTTGATCGGTGTGATACCATCTTTACACAGAATATCGGCGCGATACGGGTAACTTTGAGCCAATTGTATTTTGTACGAGGAGTGAGTGTTCCGGTAGCCCACTCTTCCCTCCCCCTATTATATTGACCTATTCTCTCTATCCCAATCCTCCTGTCTAGTCCCTCTATCCTATCCTCTTTATGTCTTTCCTCCTATCCCGTCCAAAAGCTGGCAAAGCGTTGATTGCACCTTGCCTCAAACGTCTATATAATATAATATGTGAGGGTAATTCATTTTCATTAGCTAGGCCTGTTTGTCAGCTACGGAATTAAAAAGAAAATATTTTAAGAAACATTCCAATAATAAGAATACTACGAGTACATATGTCAAAGTTGAATCTATGTTAAATATAAAATTATCTTTATATAAGTTAGTTATTTCTTATAAGCGATAATCATGGTTTCTAGAATTCATATTTTATTCAATCCATTAAAAAATTAACCCGTTAAGAAATATTAATTAAAACGTTCTGCGAAAAGCGACGCGCTGAGGACATTACAAGGAAAATTCTCCAAGTTGTCGACAGCTGACATCCACAAGTACGATTTATGTAGCACGCTGCGAGTGGCCAAATTAAATTGTTACTTACTTCGTTATTGCAGCAATTATACTTTGATAATAGCGACATCGCGGCAGCTTCACTAGCGCTAGTGTTTCCTTAAGTTATTTTACACAGGGAGCGGTTATGTTGAACATGATTTTCTTATTCTCCTGCAAGCGGGCGGTTTCCGCAACCCGACAACGAAGCGCCTTTTTTGCATTAGATGAGGGATTATTCCATACATCCTAGCTTCTGGAAGTCCTTCAACTTCTTAACAATACCGAAGACTTCTTCGAAGGCTACCTGGGGTGTCCAGATATTACGTCCTGTTTTAGGCCACCCCTCCGCATTCTAGTAGGATACGGGCGGCTCTTTGTCCTGCCTTTATAAGCTTTGCACAGGGGGCTATCAGTGACATCTATATTGAAAAGATGTACTAGTTAAAGATGATACAAATTAAATTTTCTGTTATCTGAGTAGCAATTGTTGCAAATGTGCGAGTATCTCTTCAACTGTCTTTGTATGTTTTTTAAGCAATAACTAGAGTCTTTATCGAAGATAGACAGGATGATGTAGTCTATATTGCGATATGATATGATACAAGACATGGCTAAATAAAATTCACTTAACGAATAAAAAGTAGAGGTGGCTGCCATAATGTCACTATGAGTTGAACTTGTGTTTTTTATACATTTTATTTAGGTCCATAGATGACCTGGTATTAGCTGTTGTATAAATTGTACTCACAGAAAAGTTCTGACAGAGAGATTTTAGAGGTTCAAAATACATTTATCTAAAATTTGAACATAGCCACATACCGAACACTTCATAGTTAGTAAACTGTAACGCACTTGCTTAATTTCTTAGAAAATAAACATGGATGGCAAACCTTCGTCCTCTCGTCCCGACAAGAACTTAAAAATGCAACCTTATGAAAGCATTGCTTTTCATCCACCACGAATGCCTCTACAAACCACTGAAGTATGCATCAAAATCAAACAAGTAGCTCACATCCGACCCCCCGTGGTTGCCGTAATTTCAAGAGAGCAAATATTACTACAAATCTCATAGGAAAACGTTGAAAGCGATTGCTTTCACAATGTTATTGCACAATATCACAATTCGCTCTTATAAAATATCGACGTACACTCTGATACAAAACTATAAAAAAAGGATCATATCTCGAATATATCCAAGACAGGCTGATTCTTTAATATGAAACAGACGACCTCCCTTATCTCGTATAAAGGCAAATTTCAGCACTACAAAGAATCTTATTTAAAATCCAGTTACGGGGTCCCGTTGAGATAGGCGCGGGTCTTCCACAATAAAACTAAATGGAATGAATGTATGATGGCTTCCTTAAAACGTTGCTTACGATATGACGGGACCTTTCATAGCTGATTTCGTGTATCATACAAAGAGGGTAACTTTGATACATGGTATAATTCAACGGCCTCTTTTTGAAATTGGTCTAATCTGGGTAAATAGAGGCGAACATGAATGTTTATTGTTTAAAATTGGGACAATGTTTTCTTTTGTCGTATAATGTTTGTATATTTACCGGGTTGAATAAATTGTTTCTAGCCGTTTTGAAATTGTAATCACGTCTCTCCGGGTTATATATTCGGATTTCTAAAGATCTTTTTGTCGTGGTGCCAATTTATAGAACTTTTTCATTCTCTCTTTCACTACTTGCTCCACTGGCGAGTTAAGTCCTTGTTATTCGGACAATAATTTTCCAGTTACGTTATAAGTTGTCCATTAATTAAATGTTTTTTCAAGCGATGATAACTACTTAGTTTCAAGTTTTAACGAACTACAAATGTAAATCAGGCTTTATGATAACTGAATCAATTTTAAATCAATATTATACATATATAAAAGTGCGGGCATTCAAGTACCTTATTCCTTTAATTAAATATAATCGTAATACCAATGTTAATTATTTTATGATAAATCGTTACAATATGTTTAAAAATATTTGGAGCAGATTATCTACAGAGATAGTTAGTTTACATACTCACTAGAATATAATTTTACTGTCGTATACTTAGTATAATAGTTTTCTTGACACTTTGTCTTTAGGGTTCTGTAGACATATTTGTGGAAAGTATATCTATATATCACTGGTTCATATTCGGCTCGAAGGACCATGTTTAAAACTTATATTTGTAGCAGAATGAAATTGCTTGGGCTAGTGTATCCGTGTCTAACCATATAATAAGAATGCACTTCACTTGGACTATATTTTGCATTAATTAAATATAATATTTCACATCAACAGTTCAATAGCAACTGACAATATTACTAAACACAGAGTTTTATTATAAAATAACGAGGCTTCCAAACACCCATTGTCTATGTAGGTTCCCTACAGTAGACATTTGGCCAAAAAACTTAACCCCAATTAATAGCCTGTTTCTACATCTTATACTATTCAGTCACTTACCGTCGGTTGAATTTTATGAGTTATGGGTCAACTCATACTTACTTGTATGAGTTTATGTCCGTTTTTAACCAATAGTAATGCAAATCAACGGTTGGTAAGTAAGTTTTTGAGAGCACTTGAATAACCTAGAGAAGGTGTTTATCAGGATAAAAGAAGCTAATTTAAAATTAAGCCCGAAGAAATGTGAACTCTTCAAAAAGGAAGTAAATTACCTAGGTCTCATAATATCTGCAGGAAGCATGCAAAGCGGTCCTAAAAATATTGAAGCAGTTCGAGAGTGGGCACTCTATTCCAAAAAGTAAAACAGAAGTTAGATCTAATCTCGGCTCATGTACATATCACAGGCGTTGTGTAAAGAACTTTGCGTATATATCAAAACTGCTGCACCACCTAGGTGTCAACTAATCTACCTGTTTTTAATATAATGAGTTATAATAATTTAGAGAAGGTGTCAGCTTGGTTTCTAAATGCAGGTTATCGGAGCATGCCACAAATCGAGAACGTCACACGTAGGCTCTTTAGTATTCAGTTCCGTCCTGTGCCGTGTCGCCTGGAGTCTCGCACCTAACGCTAGTAGGCAAATCACGTCCACTTATGTGTTCCACGCAGCCAAAACCAACACTCCGCCATCGGAAAATCTTCCATGTAAATCTTGACGCTAACGACCAGGTTTACGAGGATGTGTTAAAAATTTAAAGCATAAGAACCTAAATATTCTATTCTCAGGTATATTACTTACTAATTCCAAAAGGTTTACTCTAAATTATTAGAAATTAAATTATTACAAGCTTTTATTTCACTTGCAATGTTTGTAAGTTAGTTTAACTAGTTAAGATGTTACAACAGCTAACATATTTAATTGATTGCGGTCTTGAAGAAATCTTATGACGCCATTCTTGAAATAAATTACCCCATGTAGCCCCAAAAGTAAAATTCTGGACTTAAAGTTCAAGTCACTTGCTGTCGGTCTTTCAACTAATAAATAGATAAATTCTAACGAATGGTATTTGTTTACAGTGTCAACGCCTCTAATCTTGAGAAATTTCAACTGAAAATAGCACAACATGAATTATACGAAGACGGGGAGCCACTAGTTGAAGCTTTACTGAAGGATATGGCTACACAACCTGTTCTCCATGCTGGTAATTATTATTTATTAGTTATCCTCTTTAATATTTTTTATTGTGTCATTTAAAAAGTAGATTGTTTAGTCGCCAGCCGCAGTCGTATTTTTATGCCATTTTGTTACTAAAGGCCGGAAATGAACGAGAGAGTTATCATCTCGCAAGATCTGAAAATTTCATTTAAAATAAATAAACTATTATATATAATTCTAACTTAATTTTTTCGGGTTTTTTCAGGCAGCGTCACTTGATAGATTTTGGTTTGCAGAAATTAGTGCATCTTCTGGGATAAAGAGCCAGTCTCTAAAATATACAGGATTTTATTAAAATCCGTTCATATACAATCACAAACAGAAAAAAACAAATACATGTATAATATAGATAGATACTTAGATATATCTAGATATATTTAATCCTAATAACAAACTTAGGAGTAGTAATGTTTCCGATACACATATAGTTATTACTCTACTTTCTATAATCAATTTCATACAATGTGTCGATTTCAATTAGTATGATTGGCATCCACCTTTCGATAATAAGAGATCGATGAGAAAATAAATCCTATTCTGAATAAAACCTTATTACCACAAAAGTGTAATCGAACCATGATCCCAATTTGAGCATGTAACGCAATCAAATATTCAGTATAGCGTTGATCGAACTCAGAAAAGCAATTACGTTTAGAGAACCTTTATATCGCCCACTGTGACGACTGGACACTTCTTACTTATGCCCATTAAACAAATCTTGAAATACTTGCTGCTATTTGTATTACAATATTTGTATTTAGTTACATGAATTCATAGACATATTCTGATTTATAAGAGCCTATCATAATTTATAATTTGATTGTGATTCAGCATTTTAAATTTAGAGTTAATAAGCACAGCCTTTCCCGTGATTTCGTATGCGTAAAGTTATGTCCTACAAGAATATATTAAAGCTGAAGATTAGCAGAAAGGTGAAACCTTTCGATCGATCTGATGGAAAATGGTTACATTTGCTTATGTCCATTCGTTCGTGTCTATTCAGTTTCTGAACAAAAATTGAAATAAACTGTAACTTTAGTTAAGAGACATTGTCCAGAATATATCTTAGTATAAAGTCAAACAACTCAAGTTGTTTGACACCCGTTTAGTTTAAAATAATGATTACTAAGAGAACTAAAGCGGCCGCTTTCACAGATTAATGTTACGAACACTGATAGACACGTCTATTTTACTTAGCTACTCTCCAAAAGTAGTGGCTTTAGGCTCTCAAATTCTTTTACTTAATTTAAACTCAAACAATTTTAATTTAAGTAAAAAATCGTGAATAAAAATGTAGTAATAAAAAGTTTCATTGATATTTAAAAAATAGTATGAACTATGTAATATTTAGACATTAACAATATTACCAGATCAATCATTCATTTCATTAAATCACACAAAACTAAAATGACAAAAGCAATATATAGTTAAAGTATCTAATTAAAATTTTAATTAGGTGACGTAGGTAAGTTAAGGTATATTATAGAAAAGTTAAATCAGGCGAGTATATGTATATTGAATGAAGTCGGGTCTGTAATCAGTTGTGGGGTTAGCGGTCCGACGGACAATAGTGGCACAACAATCTCGCCCTTTACCTCGAATTGGACTTAAATATTTAAATCACTTAAATGGATTTCATTTGTGTTTCGGCTTCATAGTTCAATCTCTAGTACCTATTATTTATAGCCGCTAATCCACGAACCGATTATTCCGTTGGACAACATTCTAATATCATAATCAACGCTGCCTTGAAACCTTAATTTAATGTATTCACTCTTGGTATGTGATATATTTTATAATAAACTTAAAAACAATTTATAGATCCAGACTTAATGGTATTTGAAGCCAGTTTGGCAAACAATAAACCCTTATAAAATCTTCATGTAAGATCGTCCTTTTGTTAAAAAAAAATATAATGTCGAAAACATTTTTGTCAGAAACTGCTACTCGTAATGGATGTTTGAAAAGACTACACGATGATAATTAGCAAAACTATCCCAAAATAAAAAATATATCAGGCGTGGCTAGACGACGATTATATTATATTTTTCAAAATATATAGTCCGGTATCATTAATCGGATCTTATAAAATCACGACGATGTTCATTAAAAACTTTTTTATTTTAGTCTAGATAGGAAGATATTTTCATGGAAATTTGTAAAAAAAACGTGCCACTTTGACTTTTGAAGTATAAGGTGGAAAATTAAAATAAAAGTTGAACTTCAAAAACCTTTTTATCAAAAATTAGTTAAACCCAGATCTATGGATTAGTTCTTAAGATTCGTTTCAAACATCGTCAAAAACAGTGGATGTTTTTACCTCTCCGAAATCAATCATTTTGCATAGATTTTCACGCACTAGCCCAATTTATTTTTGTTTTTTAACAGAACAAAAGGAGGGAGGGACTCAGTTGAAACTTATCATCGACTACCCCAACGGAGTTCAAGCATTGTTCAAGCCTATGAGGTGAGTACAATAAGTCAGTTTTTTTATCGGTTTGCCGTCCACTAGACACGCCGCTCCTGAACTAAGTAAGTTCAGTTCGACAGCTAAGTTTGAAGTACAAACACATGGTCTGGAAGGAATTATGGAAACTTTTCTGTCACCTCCCTGGGCATGTTGTGTGACCGTTCTATTCAGAAAACTTCGAAAATTTTCCTTCACGCGATCGGCTTAGTGGTACGCCCACTGTGTTCGCAACTACAAGAGCTGTTGTAGTTTGTTTAAGTTCGCTTGCGTTTTAGTACCATTGTTAGGTGATGTATTTTCTATTCAATATTATTGTTACGAGTTGCGAGACTCGAATTAAAATGCCGTTGGAATATAATAATATAGGGTTTATTCGAACTATACAAACACGTATAACGCATGTACAAATATAACCAAACACAACAAATCCAAACGTAGTGCAGAAGGCCGTAATTTAATAAAACGCGCAAAGTACATTATGTATGAAATATGTACTAAATTATTAACTTTTCTTTGTTATTTCTAAATTTTACTATTACTGAGTATTGTCGTAAAATAAAAGTGTACTTCAATAGCAATATTTATGGCATTTTGAAAGGCTATAGGGTACAATTTCCTCGCGACAAAGAACAGTGAGAACCAAAAATTCACTCGCGGGACTGGATGGAAACTCCCGCAGGACTTCTATATCGAATATCAAATGCCTTAGCACTTCGCTTTTACTTTACAAATATTGCTTTCATACTTTGTAAAATAAAAGTACTTTTATTCTTCAACAACATTATGACTGCATGAAAAAACGGCGTTATTTCTTAGAATTTATGTTATAAATAACTTTAAAGGCTTTTACTTTCAAAGCCAAATAAACATAGTAAACATTATTCAAGGTACGATTTAACGGTTTTGAAGAAATTTTTTTTTTAAATTTTATTACATTGCTCATTTTAATTCTAAGCTAAAAATGAATTCACCTATAGTATAGAATACTAGCATTTGCACGCGGCTTCGCTTGCGTTAATGTAACGTTATTCCACGGGAACCGTATATTTTCCAAGGCAAAAGACAGAGAATATGCTATTCCAGACTAAAATCTACATTTGTGCCAAATTGGCAAATGGCGTTATTGAGCAACAAACATCCAAACACTTATATCCACTTATACATATATCTATAAGTGTGTATAAGAATATATAAGTAGGTATAAGTATAGATGTTTGACCCTTAAGTAACTAAGTTGGTTTCGATCGTTTCGCTCCACGTCAGTAATAGAACGCCAAATTTTTGCGTCAGTCCGAATAACTTTACTCGGGAAATTATAGACTGGAGGGTTATCCTGACGACATATCACCGGCCCTCGTGGATCTTCCACCGTTCGCCAGGGGACCATAAATTACACGACATTCGATTCGAATCCTTTCCTTTCTACCTGTGAACTTTTATTATCTTGTATCCAATTTAAAGAAACAAATCTTTATTATACATTTTCGAGGTCTATACATATTCGATGTATATAAGACTAGATTATTTTTAATGTTTTGTATTAGTGAATTTGATTAGATACTGGAAAGTGAGGGTAGAGAGTGACGTCAATGTTCGGTTGCATTTATAACTTTAACATTATATTGATTAAAGTCAATTTTTACATGAAAACAAAGAGTTTATTACAATAATAATTATAAGAAAATTACAAAGCAATTATTTTCAGTCATCTTGAAGTTTTACTTGGCACCGTGTTCAAGATGTTGCTGAAAATATTTATTTTCTGCATTTTATTAATCTGTTCGTCGGTGTTTTTTGCTATAAAATATTTATTGTTCAGTTTTAAGTTAAATATATTTTATTCAATAGCAATGAAATTTGTATGAACTATTCTGAAGCTATACTGAATCCAACGCCAAAAGAATCATCAACATCGGCCTATCGTAACAGGTAACAAAACAACCCACAGCCAGGTGGTAGGGCATTTGCCCAACTGGGTGGCTACCACCCCTGGTCTAAAGTATGTCGCCATAACAACCTTTTGAGTTGTGATCCAGCATTAGTGATCAAGTTCCAGTCTCCCTTAAGATAACAGCAGCGTATTTGTAGCACCTCTAGTGTTGCAAATGTCTATAGGAGATATTAACCGCTTTCCATTAAGTGGGCCGACTGCCTTTTTTAAGTTGGTTAAAACTGAAGACAGTCTTGTGGCTCCATCTTGTAATTTAAGGTTTCAGAGCTTTTACTTGTATTAGATGAGTGTCATTACTTACCTAATAATCTTTATTTATGAATACTATTTAACAGTACTGAAGCCTTCAGTATTGAATATACGAATTTAAATAGTTTAAAATTGTAATAAACCATTTCCACATTTTGAAACATATGTAGCATTCTTTAGTATAAGAGAGTCCATTGAGGAAAATAAATCGGGAGATACTAGGTGCAGTATATTACCGGGATTGCTCCTATCTAACCAAGTTCACAATTTAAGAGCCACTTAAATCGTTTGGCTTCCAACAAATTGATTAAGTATCTTCCTGTAATTAGGAATAACATTTTACACTTTTTGGTTTTTAATGAGACCTCCCCAGTGAAGGCTTCATGGACATTTTGGTAAAAATTGAACCATTATAAAATCTGTATGTCAGTTTATCGTTGTTTTTCATAGATCTTTTTCGCAAAAACATTGCTATGTAAGAAATAAAATCGGCAGAAAGTAACTATATATTTATTCTATATGCCGCTACATAATGCTGTATAGTAGTAAAATCTTAAAAACACTAAAAATTGGGATTCCATCAATATGGAGAGCACGTGGAGTATAAACGTGAATTTTTTTATTCTAACCGTAGACTATTGTGGTAGCGTAATACCTAGCGCACGCCTCCCAGACTCAAAGGGCGTACGTTCGATCTAGGCCAGAACGCATGCACCACTCAAACAAGTTTTCTGACTAGTGTGCATATTGATACAATTATCACGTGCTAACAATCGTGAAGGAAAACATCGTGATGCAACCTGCACATCAAGATAGCCGATGTGTCAAACCTGCCAAGCCACCTTGGACGAGTGTAGCGGGTATACTGTCCGTTACCCTATAATGGGAGGCCCGAGGTCAGCAGTTTATAGACTGTTATTAGTTTATTTTTTATATAATTATAGACTTCCAATAATTATTATTTATTTCACAGCGACAACTTACAACCGATCAATACAATGAAATGTATTTTTAGTTTACCTACGGGTTTTAGGGCCTTATACGTAAAAACTGCGTTGCGGTGCCGCGCCACATAACGTGATACCGTCGTAGAATATTTGTAACCGACGATTTTTCTGTAATTTACGATTCTGCTTGACTTATCCCTGCCATGGATCTTATCTTATTCATAGGCATCTTTGTCGCTGTAATAATTATAAATAATTTCACAAACGCTTTTGAAATTAGAAACTCTTGTAACCGCCCCTATTCGGCCGCAGCATTACATATTCAAAGACTATTTTGTACTTAAGGAATAAACTCCAGTCGTGCGTCCAAGCTGAGACTCACTTTTTTAATCGCCTGGCGCAGGCAAACAAGCAGACGGCATGCCTCTTTATTGTAAGACTCGTTACTAGTATCCCACTATGCTGAGCGTTCCTTAACTAAATATATCAATAAATCTAGATCAATCCCTGACGTGACGCGTCTTTCCAAGCATTCTACGGACTAATGGACCTTAGGTGTTGTGCACCACAACACCTACACCCCCTACTGTGACGTCACAACGCCGAAATGCTCAGCGCGTTGTGCAACGCAAGTTTCTGCGTTGCGGCAGGCGGAGCCGTCGATTTCGAGCGTTGCGGCTAATGACTTCTATTTTTTAAAAACAAAAGAGAATTTATTATTTTTTATTATTATTATTATAACTAAAGCGTGGGCTATGCCTGCCAATATTTTTTTTCCCAAGGAGAATGTATCGCATTATCACTATTATTGAACAACCCTCGTATGTTTGTTGTAAGTACACATTTTTCTGCCAAACGAAATCAAAATAAACATAGTTGTTTTTGAGAAAAATCACTGATGTGTATGTACAAAGACAGATGTGCATTCGGACAGACAGACGAATGGAGAATATAACGATTTTACAATATAATATTTCCAATTTTACCAGTTTTGGCGTACTGAATGCTAACAAGGAATGAATAAAAATGTAATTGAAATCAACACAGGATATTCTAGTCAAACCGCTGAATTTCAGTCTTAGGTACATTAATTAGGTACATTTTTTATACTTTTACACCTTTTGAAAGTTAGAATTCAGTTTTACATTCAGGTCAAATTTTTCACGCTATAAATTAATTTCATAGGACAGGGGGTCCCTTATCTTCCCGACCGATATTTGATATTTCTCTTTAATGGATTTATATTACTGAGTTTCAATTTACATCATGAATAAGTGCCTGTCAATTATTGAATGGTATTTTAGGGATGACACTAATGGGTGGAGGAGGGAGGTGGAACGCTCTTCCGTCTCAAAGGAAGATCTTCCAGCGAAGCTATTGTTATCCCTGCCAAAATTGCCCAGACTACCTCCTTTACAAACATGTATGAATAATATATATATATTTAGTAATATGAACGCGTTGGGTACAACCGCTGACACGACACGATTTTCTGCATAAATGAATTTATTTATTATTATTGCGATATATTTATTATTTGCATATTACATATTATTGCGACATATATATATATATATATATATATATATATATATATATATATATATATATATATATATATATATATGTCGCAGAACGACATCTCCTTTAGTTATTGCAGGTTTAGTGGGCGTCATCAGATTAAAATGCGAGCATAAAACACAATAGCCACGATTTATACACTTTTAATTTAGATTTGATCAACATTATGACATAGTTTAGACCGAGCAGCGGGTTCAGGGCACCCGCTCATACTTCCAACTACAATACTTTCTTTAGAATACTCCATGGTCCAACTCGACCTATTGCCATCAACCAAATGTGCCACAAAAACTCCTCAGTCTACCCAAGTAGATACTACTCAAAGTATAGAGGGCGTCCTTGACCCCGCTCAAGACATGCTCTGTTCTCATTGGTCGTTTAATTAAATCACAATATTCATAACTTTTATTAGGTTAGAACGATCTTGAAGTTATAGAAACATTTAACAAATCTAATTAAATTACATTAAGAATTTTGGAAGTAATTATAATGTAAACAAATGATATTGTGCGTTATACATCCAGTCAACAATACATCGTCATATCGTCATAGTCATAGCTTCCCTCCGACATATATATATATATATATATATATATATATATAATAGGAAATAAAGTACCTACAGTATAATGTAACAGAAAACAGGTTTATATTCTTGCATAATACTTAAAAATCATTAAAAATCCTCAATAAATTAGAATTAGAAGTTACCGTGTAATTATTAAAAAAATATTAAAATAGTATTTTAAGTTTTCACGACTCCTACACAAAAAAGTACGTTTTAACGGTTTTAAGCGCGGTATTTAAATTGATTATAAAAATTGTGCGTGTGTGTGCAATTCACACGCAGTAGTAGTGAAACATAGTGTGAAGGGAGGGATTCCAAATTTCGTGACGTCACGTTTCATATATTATGTCTTTATAATACATTTAAGCTTTAAAACACGAAATTTGAAGTGTAAACGAAAAACTTCAAAATTTTTCCAACTCTATCTGTATCGGCACAGTATTTAAATTATTAATTATATAATGTATTCTAATTTCTACCTCATTCTATCCTATGCGTAGTCCTATGTAATATATTATATAAAATTTTGAATCGTATCTACAGATGCAACGACTGCATCATACATTGATTTATTTTTTATCCCTGAAATACGAGATATTAAATAGCAGCCATGCTTAATTTATATATTTTAAACAGTTTTACTACTTCACATAGTAGCTGCGGCGTATTGAATAGATACATATAAATCAATTTCCTTTGACTTTATTGGTTTCATTGCATGTACTCGATACCAAAGATTGGCTGACAGGTAACTTTAGAAAAAGATCGTTTGAGATAAACGGCGATCAACAATGAGTCCAAGTCGTGCTTTATCTTACACTGCTTTTTAGATCAACGCTCGGTCGCGAATCGACGTTTGAGATTTTAGATAGCTGTTATGCAAACTTACAAATAGTTTAAAATCTTAGCTTAGCTTAAAATAACCCATTAGAAACAATTTAAAAAATGTTTATTTTTACATTAAAAGAAAAACAATCACAAGGAACAGAAACATGACCATTAAAATCTATACCACATATTATAATATACAGAGATGGCTTACTTGCATTACAGTTTATTCACTTCGTGGATAAAGATAAATTTGTAATGCAAGATTATATCGCCTTTGAAATATATACTCAAAGAATAAAGACTTTACTTCATAATAGTTTCTACAAGCCCTACGCTAAGTTTTTTTAAACAGTATCATATGAGAGTCTTTAGAAAAAAACTGGTGGTTTTCAAAGTGCAAAGCTTATAAAGTCTTAAGATGCCTCTACTCTGTCTCTAAGTTAAAATAATTACTCGGCACATTTTATACTCCACTCTGTTGTCCGCTGCATGACAGCAAGCGCCTAGTTGTTGTCGTTACATTTTGTAACACCTATATGCTTGACAATTTTATATATTACAGCAAATCTCAGTGTCGTAAAGGACGTAATGTAGTTTTTCCTTGCAGGTTCGCGCGAGATGTCCAAACATTGCCTAACCATTTCTACTTCTCTGACTATGAAAGACATAATGCCGAAATAGCAGCATTTCACTTGGACAGGTAAGAAGAACTGACAAATTAATAGTAATATATTAATTAATATGCAGAAAAATGTACATATTGTGGGAAAGCATAACTTCGCAAGGGAGGTCAATAGAAAGATTCAGTTAGGTTGGACTGCATTCGGAAAGCTCGGTTCTTCACGTCGATCATTCCGCAATCCGTCCTATCAACTATGACGTATAGTGCCGAGCGTGGACATTGACAGTCGGCTGGTTTACAAACTGAAGGTCACTCAGCGGACTATGACACGAGCAATATTGGGAGTATCTCTTATGGACAAAATTAGACATGAGGATATCCGTAAGAGAGTCAAGGTTACCGATATCGGTAGCAAAATTAGTAAGCGGAATGGCAATAGGACGGCCACATTTGTCCCGGGAGTCCTGGAGTGGAGACCGCGTCTCAGTAAACGTAGTATAGGACGCGCCCCTGGACCGCCGATCTGCGCAAGATCGCAAATGGGGTTTAGATGAGAACAACGGAAGATCGGAATACATGGCATAAATTTAGGGAGGCATACGTCCAGGAGCAGAAAACGGTTGGCTGACGACGACAAATATACATATTGTAAATTCCCAATATAAGCAAGTTATGCTTGTATTATGGGTTACTTATAACTAAATATATTATGGACATGGGGTCGATCTCGGACACCCAGACGAGAGTAAATACTGAAAAGTTAGTTGCCTGCAAGGGATCATTTTGAGTGACAAATAGTGCTAAAAGCTTGTGTACTATAACTGTTTACTTTGTTTTCTTATTTTGGTATGATAAAGCGTCATTTATCTGCTCATGGAAATCTAGTATACATCCTAGATGATTAATTTTATTAAAGTTCGATTTTTCAACCACCGGATAGAAGTTATCTATAGAATAAAGTATAACATGAAAAGTTAAAAATGTCAGTTGCAAGAATAAAACAGTTAAATGGTTTCACTTTTGAATTCAGAGAGGTTTCAATTTATTTGACTAATAATGAAACAGATAACTTTTATCTGGTTTTTGAAAAATCGGTCCAAATAAAATCCGCAGGTCCGATTCTCTTTTTTCGTTTTACGATACGATAGGGACTGATTATCATAGAATTGGAAGTTATGATATACTAGCGATCTCGGCAGACGTAGTCGTTGCTCTGAAAAACTAACAATCTTAGATTCACGGCGCTGGAACCCGGTCCTGCCACTCCGGGACCCACTCAAACACACATAAAACTCCATCAAAATCGTAGAACCCGATTCCAACGCCAAGTATTATGTTTATATTGATGGGTTACTTTATTGAAGTTTTAGTAGGGATTTCTAATTTTTATATAGTCTATATTAATCAGAGCAAATGTAGCATTCAAATGGTGAAGGAATTTTCAAAATCGTTCCAGTCTTTTGGAGTTTATTCGTTACAAACATACCAAAATACAAATCTTTCCTCTTTATAATATTAGTATAGATGTACGTACTTTCGAATACAGGGGTAAATTTTTAAATAAAAGAAATGAGGACACTCATTTATAATCAAATCCTATACCATACTAATAATAATGGAGCAGAGTCCTGGAGTGGAGACGCGTCTCGGTAAACGAAGTTTTAGACGCTCTCCAGCCCGCTGGACCTTCGACCTGTGCAAGGTCGCCGGTAGCCTCTGGATGAGGAAGTCAGATGACAGGGATAATTGCCGCCGACTTGGGGAGGCCTACGTCCAGCAGTGGACTGCGAATGGCTGACGTCCAACTAATAATAATTAAAATATGCATTTCAATTACCAATAGAAAAGATTTTGTTTGTTTCCACTTTTCGTTGCACGAAATGGGCCGCGTATTATAGAATTTAAAAAATAATTCTATATCAAATGTGTACTTTCACAAACAGCAATGAACGGGGGATACTTTTACCTCGTAAAATGGAATAGCTTCCTCAACATACGGAACAAAATTCCGCGCGGAAAACTAAGTTTTACATAATAAACAAACATGCTATGATGTACAATGAAACCATAATTATAATTGTTTGTGAGTAATATTATGTCAAATGGAAACAACTAGTTATTTTTAATTTCAAAAATAAGCGAGCAAATGTCCCAGTTGTTTAACAAGTAAACAAGATAAAATAACAACGGATTTAAGTGTGTCTCATTAGTCATCTACAATGATTCAACTTCTAGAAATTCGTACTGGTGCGTAGGGGTCACATTACCTTGAAGTGTCAAGATAGTCTGCAGAATTATTGACAATGTATTGTAGAAAGTGTATTGATGAAATTAACATTTGTTATTGATTAATCGTATTGCATAATAAGTTAGTGTGGCCGCCACTTCATTGGAGGCTTGTATAATATATATCGTCTGAACACTACAAGATATAGGAAATGAAATATACCTACATGAATATGTAGCTTGGTTTCTTTATCTTAGACTTCATAGATTTGAAGGCCTTTTACTGACACGAAACAAGAAACTTCTTATCGAAGATTGAAAAACCTATTTCAAAAACAATTCAGACTTTGTTGTTCAGAGAGGGAATACAAACACATAACTCTTGCTTAAAACAATGAGAACATTATAACTATTGTTAATTTTTACCAATATTATTTTTGAAGGAAAACTAACACACACAAAATTGGTACCTAGGTGACATATTCTGCAATAAACTCTAAAACAATATTCGTATAAAATAGAGGCCTAGGTTAAAATTTAAAACCTTAAACACATTTAAAATATCATTACAGAAATAATTTGAATTAATATTTAAACAATAGTAAATACGTTGTTTGAATCGTTAAAGAAATAATGTCATAACTTGCTATGCTCGTACAAAATATCTATACTAATATTATAAAGCTGAAGAGTTTGTTTGTTTGTTTGGTCGGATTTGGATTGCGGATGCGGATTCTTTCAGTGTTGGATAGTACATTTATCGAGGAAGGCTATAGGCTATAAATATCATCACGCTAAGACCAATAGGAACGGAGCATTAATGAAGTATGTTTCAAAATCGGGGGGTTTTGAAATCAAATTCCATGCGGATGACGTCGCGGGCACAGCTAGTTTGACATTATTTGACTGTTAATTACTACTACTACAATCTCTCGCAAAGAACTTCGTCCTGTATGAATGAAATACATTCCTTAAGTTCTGGATAACATAAATTGGCTTATTATCAATTGTTCGCCTACTTATTCATTACTCAATTGTTATAAAACACTTAATAATGAAGCAACCGTCGGGAATAGAATTGTTAACACTCATCAACTCAATCCAGGATACTCGGCTTCCGGCGGGCGATGCCGGTCGTAGGCCGCGTCCTTAATATGACCACCGAGATCTATGACGTCACAGAAGGTGACATTCTCAAGACATTCTTCGTGTCGCCCGCAAACAACTTCTGCTTCCACGGAAAGTGTTCATATTACTGCGATACTGGACACGCAATCTGTGGCAACCCTGATATGCTTGAAGGAAGCTTTGCAGCGTTTTTGCCATCGTCTGATATTGCTGAAAGAAAGGTGAGTTCTGTTATTAATATTATGGTTTTTTCATGGTTTCTTAACTATTTTTGGCAAAGATGTAAATCTTGTAAAATCATCGGTAGGTTTGTTTTTAATCACACTGTCATTTATCATTTTATAAAAGGTAGTGGTATTTTATATGCCGATACATAATGGTGAAATTATGCTAATATGAAACTGATCAACCAAATTGAATGAATTTGGTTGAATTGCCTAGAACTGAACGATTATATTCAATGATATAGAATGATGCAAATATTTTTTTTTCAGCTTACATATAAATTCATCACATACCTGTAATTTACATTTAGCTAAATTAAAATAGAATAAGGTAAAATTATTATAAAAAATTGACTAAACTATAAAAAGACCTAAAATTAAATAAAAACAGAGAGATCATAATTATAGATAAATATTGGTCCGAAACCACAGTCACTTACCGGGAACGTTCCGTGAGGAAAGGTCTACTAAGCGTTCGGCGACATCTCGTTAAGTTTTAGAGCGTTAACAATTTCGATATCATCAAACTAAAAACAGCACTGCATTTAATCTAAATCCCATGCAACTCAAACTCTGCGCCAAAATGAAAAAAAAAACAGTTGTCCAAATATAACAACAACAAAAAAAACAAAAATAAATGGAGTTTGAAACCCATAACATAAATCATCCCTTCCCGATACTATTTTGACGGAATGTATATACATGCATGTGTAACGTATCAATGGCCTAACTGTATAATTGTTATAACAGACAAACACAGACGGGTAGGTTTTATTTTTTTTATTCTCATCACATGATAATCACATCACATTCTAGCGGCAGTTAGGTGAGACTAGAAATCTCTTTTATGATTCATATCCTCGAATTTTATACGAAATCGTTAAAATATGTTTAGAAATGTTTGGAGCAGATTACCGTCAGAGATTTACACACTCACTAAAATAGAATTTTATCGTTGTATTTGTCTAATATGTTTGTCGATAATCTATTTCTAGGCCCCTGTAGACATTTGGCCAATTATTTAACTCTTATTAACCCTAGAAGCTTAATATATTTGGGGAGTACATAAAGCCTTAACATAACTCTCAGAGGCGTACACATACAATACAACCTGGAAGCCTAGATGTTATGTCTTATGTCCTATATATTGTAGGAAAAGTAAAATGGAGTTATAAGAATGTAATTTATAACCACAGTTATTTATTACGACAAAATAAAAACACATACATACATACATACATACATAACTTCACACCAGGTCCCTTGCGGGGTAGGCACGAACAACAGAGTGCCATACAGGCTTATTCTTACACACCTCACTTGCTTCTTTGACATTCATAGCTCTTGTCATGCACGCTCGTCTATTCTTAAGGCTCCTGACATCACCTTCTGCTAATACACGATCAATTTGATAAGACAAATATTAAAATAAGTTTAAAACAACTGGTTTTTTAATTATTAGTTATAACTGACGAATATTTTATATGGATATTTAAAAGTTACACAAAACCAAGAAATATGTCTAGTAGGCATGCTGTACCTCAATAAATCACAAATGTCATGACTTACCTTGGCGACACAGGTACAATCGACAAGCTCCCATCAACAGTACAAGGCGCTAACTTCCCCCGTTACAAAGATACAGATAGTTTTCAAAAACATATTACGCCTTGCAGAGGAAGATAAATAAAGCTTCTAAGATTAAATTGTCATGTCCGTTGTCTCTTTGTCTATCTCCCTTTGCATGTTACAGTCATTTAAACTACTGATTCTGTACTTCTTATTATTACAACTTATTATGTGTTGATGTCAAAGCCAGATAATTTACTTACACTATTAATAACTTTAGAAAAAATATCTGCAATGATAATTAACGATGAATTGTAATAACTGAATTAATTAATGGTTCAAATCAGGTATGGCGCCATCCATGGAGGAGATCATATCATAAACGACGAAAAGCACAGTGGGAAATACAATCCGATTATTGTGACACAGTAAGTACATCATTAGTTTCTACCCTTCATTGTATTTATCGAAAAGCTTATTTATATGTGGAAACGTTTAGTCTTTTGATTTAAAATTAGAAGCCCCTATTCCAAAATGTATTTAAGAGTTAATTATTTAGGTACTATTATGTCACTTTGTATGCCATAATAGGTCATTACAAATTTAATTTTAAATAATAATTTGCTTTTTTACTTTGTTACGACATATCTGTATGGACACCACATTGTTTATAATTTATGAAATGACTTTTCTTGCAGTTATTATAATATGTACTTGTGACTTTGTTTGAGTAGACTTTAGTTGTTTATTAATAATTATATGTTAAAAATATTTTATCGCAAAAGAAGATACTTTTTGAGCTGTCTCATTTAGAACGCTAAAATGAATTAAATCAAAAGTAATTAAAATTTATTATCTAAGAAATATTTAATATTTTTTTATTACTTATTCCTGTGTTTTCGACGTTGTAGGGCCATTCTGGAATGTTATTATCTTGATTACAGCTTAAGAGCTGGGCTCGCTCGGTGTGATACCAAGCTCTCACGGCATATTGGCGTAGAACTTGAGCTAATCGTGTTTCGTGCGGCGAGTGAGAGTTCCGGTGGCCCACTTCCCTCCTCCCATATCCAACCTCCCCATATTCAATCCTCCTACTCCAATCCCATATCCCTCTCTTTTACTAAATTGCTCCAATCTGACCGCCCTATCTCATCCCTTTATACTAGTTTATACCATCCACAAGGCTAGCAGAGCGTTAGCTTCGCCATTGCTATGGCAAACGCCTATAGGCGACTATAACCTCTTTCCATGCTTGCCAGCTTCGCAATTGTTTTTTTTTCTGGTGTGTATAGTAGAGTCTTTAACACTATTGGACCATATTTGGTATTAAATTCTTGCAAAACAATGATTACACTTAATTTTTGTTATCCGTGTAGGAACGGAGAAAGATACAATTTCCTGCGATCGGCGGCATGTCGCAAGAGATGACAAAACAACCCATAGGCAGGTGGTTGGGTATTTGGGCGTTTGGATGGCTACCGCCCCTGATCTAGAGTATGCCGCCATAGCAACCTTTAGTTTTGTTCCGATATATGAAGCCAAGTTCCAGTCTAACTTTAGAGAGCGGCATCACCTTTGGTGTTTCGAATGTCCATAGGCGATGGTAACCGCTTTCCATCAAGTGGGTTGTCTGCCTGTCTGCTGAACTCATGCAATAAAAAAAGCTTTGTTTGGTTACTAATATATATTTATATCAACCCATAAATGTCCTACTGCTGGGCTCTGGCCTCCCTTTACAGGGAATGGACAGTATAGCCGGCATGCTTGTCCAAGGCGGCTTGGCAGGTTTGACATATCGGTTATCTCGATGTGTATGTTGCATCACGATGTTTTTCTTTACCGTTATTAGCACGTGGTAATTGTAACAATATGCACATTAGATCAGAAAACTGACTAAGTGATGCATACGTTCCGACCAGGATCGAACCCGCGTCCTTTGAGTTTGGGACGCGTGCACTAGCCATTACGCTACCACGACTTTTTTAGTCGTCTTTCATTTTAGTTACTAATAGATGAAAGGAAAACAAAAACTCAGTCGTTATATTATTTTGATATTTTAAAATGATACGTGTCTGGTTGCAGGTTCGTACTACAGCCCCATACGATTCCGGTCGGCGTCTCCTCGACCTCATGGATATGTCCATATTTGACTTTCTCTCAGGAAACATGGACAGACATCACTACGAGACGTTCAAGTTTGTATACATACATCTTTAACTTCTTCAAATAAATTGATCTTAAGTGTGCTTTTGTTGTCGGTTTGACTTTTTGAAGGAACTATTTTTTGGAGCACTTTCTCTAAAATGTTTTTGGCTTTCACGTATAGATTATAGAAGATTTCTATTTCTATAGATAATTGTAATTACAGAACCATTTTACTAAATTAGGGTAAAAATATTATCAACAGACTTTATCATAATCAATAAATAAATTTGTAAAATTGCCAAAATTATGCTACTATAAATGTTGACTTTAATATGTGTCTAATTTGATTTTCACGGCAATATTAAGCCTAACACTATTAAAATTCACATCCGTCCACAGTGAAATCCAGTCCCAGGTTTACCGATGTCATCATCATTATATAATTGAAGCATTGTATGATCTTATTAATTCAAAAATACTTTTTAATTAAGACGAATTACCTGCAATCTCTAAAGTCAATGAAACCTTATTCTATTGATTGAAGGGCTTAAATACCATAAATATATATATATATATATATATATATATATATATATATATATATATATATATATATATATATATATATATATATAATTTCATAATGTGCAGATAAACGTTTGATAATTAAATATTTCTCTTATAAACTTTTTTTCGCTAAAAAGAGGGAAACAAGCCAGCTTTTCACCTGTAAGTGCGTGGTTACAGTTGACAATTGCCGATTGAAATACTATAGTTATCAAATTCATAAGTTTTCTTAACATTTATGTTACTAGCGAACATTTTTAGGAAATCATATGTATATATATAAATTTTTAAAATTAAGTCTACTTCATATGCTATATATACCGCTCCGCAACATGTCATCGCTATAATGAAAAGAAACCATAAGAAATGTCACAATCGTGAAAAAAGATAGTGCTTGTGAGAAGCAATGTTGTTGGTTGTATTGTCATTACATTGTATAGAACCATTGAGTATTTCAAATAAATTACGGTATATATGATAGAATAGTAACTATTTGATGTATTTTAGGATGTTCGGCAACGAAACTTTTACCTTACACTTGGACCAAGGGCGCGCTTTTGGTAAAGCGCATCATGACGAGCTTAGCATCCTAGCGCCGCTATTGCAGTGTTGCCTCGTACGGCACACCACACTTGCTGCCTTGCTCAAGTAAGTGCATTTTCATGAAAGTTATTACCAATATGATGTTTAATACAGCATCTTATTTTTCTTCTTGTTTTATTACATTTAGTTTTATAATGTCATCGCTCAAAATCTAGAAGAAGGATGTTCCAAATGTTTACGTGTTCTGTGAAGCAAGCCACTAAGTCCTCGAGCATGTGTCTGTGATAAATATAATATTAGGTTATAACACCCATATAGATTATATCCCACTGGTGGGTTCAAAGTACCCCTTTTCAGTAAAACGAGTCATAACTCCGCCATGTTTCACCAAAAAGGATTTGCGGGTTTCACACATAATGATCGGTTTCTACGCAGCGGCGTATTTTAGCCCTTATAAATTTATAATTTTTCTATGCGTTATATTAGTTAATAGTTAGTTTGTC